>BQNB010030895.1:19045-54469 GCA_026074375.1 Tanacetum coccineum
GCTATAAACTCACCTTGATTAAAGACCACGATCAAATAGTCCAAATAAATCACAACCGAATCTGCAACGATCTCGGCCACGACCCTATAATTATGTCGCTCTATTATAATACTCGTATTAAATACGATCAACGATGCGTACATCGTAACGAAGAAAATCATACATATTTTAATATGTATACATACATATATATATATGTGATGAGAAATCCACTTGCGCGTCTTTAAACTTTAACCCTTAGTATATTTTATGTGTATATACTATTTTCCGTTCAATATAACTTATCTCTAATATTTACAGAAAGTTACTATTTTTAGACTCCATGTTTTTAGAACCAAACAATGATCTTAAAACTATTAATTGAAATAATATTTTAACCGACTTTATTTTATCATTCAGAATCGTACTCATAATGTATTAATATTAATTAAAATATCTGTTGACTTTTACGTTGACCTTTAGTTTTGACCCGCTATATCTCAAGTTTTAAAACTGATAAGCCTCGTGGCAAAGTAAAACGTCATTACAAACAACTTTCGTGTTTCGCCGGAAGGTTGAAACGGACTCGAAAGTGCTCAAATCGTTTAATTAATAATCTGCCAGATTTAATATATATTAAAATTAACTTATTTTCTACTAAAGTGTATATTTCGATTTCGTTCCAGTTTCTTCGTTATTGGGAGTTAAAAGTCCCGTTTTATATCAAAACGTCCGTCAAAATATAATTTGTTATATTTTGTAAACCAAAGTCTCGAATCCCGAATCTCATGTTTCGTTTTCTGCTCACAATTATCCGTTACCAAACGCGCCAAAGTCCGTTTTTAGTTCAAAACCCGTCTAAACTATATCTAGAATCGCTTATACATTTATATCAATCCCGTTTTAATATTAATATCATATTTTACTAGACGTCGCAAATTTCAATAGATTTCATCACATATAATTAATCGATCAATTTAATGAAACAATCAAAATACTTTTGTGGTGCAAAACTAAACTCACCCAAACACACCCGATGTGGTTCTGACCCGCGAACCAAACACCCCTGCTATCCCAAACACACCCCTTGGTGGTGGCTGTTAAGCCAAACGCACCCCTATAGCATTTCTGTCCAAACCAAACGCACCCCTATGTTGCTTTATGTTAACCCAAACGCACCCTATTTGGTGATAACACAAACCAAACGCAGCCCCTTGCTGCTGACCCGATTCCATACGCACTATTTACACAGCCAAACGCACCCTTATGTGCCCGCTGCCCCAAACCCGACATCCCTTCCCCCGGCTATACCCGGCTGTCCCACAGCCAACCCGACACCCCCGGTGGCGGCTGCCACCCAAACCAAACACCCCTTTCGTGATAACTCAAACCAAACACACTCTCGGTTATGTTTATACAAACCAAACGCACCCTTTGGCGGTGAACCCACACACCAACGCACCCCTTGGGTTTGAGACCCAACCCGACGCACCCTTTGTTGCCATAAGGAAAAACCAACGCACCATACGGCTGTTGTAAACAGACCAAACGCACCTTGTTGGTGCTATGTTAAACCAAACCCACCCTTGGTGGTGGCTGCCATAAAGCCCAACGCACCCTTGTCGGCTGAGACCCCAAACCCGACACACCCTTTGGTGTCCTTAAAACCGAACGCACCCTTTTCTTATGAAATAAAACCATACGCAGCCCTTGCTGCTGAACCACCAAACGAATACCCTTTTTGGGTGGCCGCCACCCATCCCAATACACCCTTGAGGTGGATATGATCAAACCCGACACACCCCTTTTCTTTTGTGACAACCCAAACCGAACCCACCCATGTTGTGGTTAAGCCCGACCGAACGCACTCCATTTTGGTGCAAACCAAACACATCCTTGTTGCATGTATAACAAAACCAAACGCACTCTGTGCGTGTATAGAAAACCAAACGCATCCTGTGCGTGACGATGGCAGTGGGTTGGTGATGTTATGGTGATGATGATGATACCGTGGTGGTGGTGGACGCGGGCTGAGACAGCCGAAGGGGGAGAGGAGACCGCGAGTGAAGGCGAGTGATTATGGGGATCGGGTAGATCGGGCTATGAGGAGTATATTTGGTCTTGGCCGGAATACCCGCCGGAAAACTTTTCCGGCGGCGGTGGCCGGATATTGAGGGGGAGAGAGATGTATTGAGTGTGTGTGTATATTAGAGATGGAAATGAGATTTTTATTATATAAATTTTATATATATATAAAAGTTATAGATTGAAATGGAAAATAGATATTAGTATAGGGTTTATTTTGTAAATATTTCTCAGGGACCAAAGGTGTAACTTTCGTTAATTATTGGTTCGGGACTCGTTTGAGCGACTTAACGGATGATTCAACGCACGAAACTTGCGCCATTGTTTTTCAAATCATTTTTCCGATAAAAATGAGTATTCGCTTGATAATATTTCATAAATATTTTATAACATTTAATAAAATATCTGTTATTCATTTTGCGAACCGGTTTTGCCTCGTCCGAAATAGAATGGATTTAAGCTCGAGCATTTGCGTTATCACAACGCTTTTCATTAAAATGATGAATAATTTATTTAATATTTTTATTAAATAAATACTGATAATTAAAAACAAATTTAATTGTTTTTGTGTGTCCGCGTTGTATGTTGTTCGTTAAATGTTTGCGGTGCTGTTTTAGCCCTTTTCGGCTCGTTTCCAGGTCTCGGGCAAAACTAAAAAGTTGTCTGGAATATCATTTCACATCAAATTGCTTTAGAGTCCGAGTCGTGAAAACGTGATTTAGATGATCGTTCTTATAAGTCAAGCCAGACCCTAAAAGTCAAAGATTGAAATCGTCATTCAAAATTTCGAAAATTCTCGGATGTTACAGTACCTACCCCTTAAAGAAATCTCGTCCCGAGATTTAATTTTGTGTTATCCGATTGTGTGACCAAGGAAAGATTTAAGATTTAATAAACCAGTTCTAAACAAGACGCTGATATTTTATTCAGCAAAATTTGATTTGTTTTTTTTTTTTTTACACTTCTCAATATGCCAAGAATTTTGGCTAGGTTTCATCAGGATATTTAATCCATCAAAATGAGTATCTAAAAAAAATATATCACTTTAGGTCTTATAACTGGTATAGCCGCGGTGTGGAAAAAGTCTCATTATAGTGAAAACCTCAAAAGAAAGTGTAGACGCGTGAGTATGTTTGTATAAGTCTCTAAATGTCCGAGGACGGAGTCTTGTTTCTACTATCTGCAATGTTCGATGATTCACATCAACGTGGCTTATAGATGCAAGTACCCAACTTACTAGGCATTTCCAGGATGTATCGCGACCTAAGTCTTCCTACTAGTGGCCCGAAATAAATAGTCCAACTATCTGTTTCGTCGATAGGTGTTTATCTCGTTTAAGGGGAGTTGTATTACCTATTGGATAAAGTTGTATCAGTCGGGACCGCTCCAGGACCCAACAGTAGCGACCATAACGTCAATACTATAACAAATGATGATGGGATGTCGAGAACGAGGACATTTCGAGAAACAATATTCCCATAATAAAGTTTAACAAATGGGAGGAGCTCGCGGAAGAGCTTATGCGATAGACGGCGGATCATGGTACTCAGTCGCTAGTTGAGGACGAATCAACTCCATTAACGTAACAAGTCTGTTAGTTCCACGAACAGTTTACAATTGCAAGGATTTACAATCGCAAAAGTAACAACTTAAAAATGAGATAAGGTAGTTCCAAGTGAGGCCTTAAGATTCTGCTGAGTGGCAAGACACGATTGTGTCTCTAGACCCTTTTAACGGATTCTGATGATTATCGATTTTAGGTTCATACTCGTGTCATATCGGATACCATTAAGCCCACTCATTTATAATTTCTTATTTACATAAAGAAGCGTCCAAATTTATGTAAGTAAGAAATGATAAACTTATGGTTCAGTGATTTATAATTTATTTATTTAAATGAAGAGGCGTCCCAATCCTTTCAAATAAATATATTATAAATCATACTTAATAAATTTTCTGATGCAATACAGCTATACACTAAGTTTTCAAGGTGGGGAATGACATAAACGATGCCCAGATGGCTCTAATGAGTATGGAACGAGTATTTTAAGAGCGCGTTCGTCTTCGGAGACGGGGAGGGTAAAATAATCAGGGAAGATCGACATAGAGTTTAAAACAGTTAATGAGTACTCGGTTAGAGTAAATGAGGTAAAGATCTCTATGAACGAATCAGTATAGCGATTATCATATCAATCTTCCTATTACAAGTCCCGCCCATACAAGACTTGTAATACTTAGATTCATACATAATCCCATGTAAACAGAACTGTGACGGGCTTTGTTAACATAGCAATTATCATATCAATCCTCATATTACAAGTCCCGCCCATACAAGACTTGTAATACTTAGATTCATACATAATTCCATGTAAACAAAATTATGACGGTCTCCGTGTAATACAATATAGTATAAAGCTATGAAGAAAAATAATATCCTTAGAGACCATTGTTTAACTTACAATGTCTGAGAACGAAGTGAGACCATTGCGCAACTCACAATGTCTGAGGTATAATTGAGACCATTGTGCAACTCACAATGTCTGAGGTATAATTGAGACCATTGTGCAACTCACAATGTCTTAAGAAATGCTCTGGTATTTATATAAATAACTCTTATATAAATAAACGTGCGATATACGCAAAAGATGTAAGCATATATATTACATATATGTATGTCACGTAAGCACTTAATGCAACACGTAATGTAAGCACATAAGCAAGTAGTGTGTATGCACTTTGAAAATGTTTGATGTGATGCAATGTTTGTGAAAACGGTTATAGTCTAGGGTAAAATATGCAACCTAGTTCTCTATAACCAGTGCTCTGATACCAATCTGTAACACCCCCAAAAATATATACAACGCAGCGGAATACCACATGGGGTGCTACTTCATAATACACAGCGCTAGATACAAGAGAACGACCTCTAAATGTGTCGTTTGTAAAACAATCTCGTTGATTTTCTGAAATCAAAATAATAGTTGTCCCATAATTGCATCACCATGAAAAACTTGAATGTAAAGACTCCAATGCACATCAAATAATCCAAGCATCTAATTCACCTGAGAAAAACATGCTTAAAAGTGTCAACATTAAAGTTGGTGAGTTCATAGATTAGTTTAAATATGAATGTAAGTTTCAACAAATATATTTATCCACTGTGTCATCACAGTACCATGTAAAATGTTTATAAAATATGCACGACCCATTTTATGTCACCAAAAGTACCAATATTATCCCAAAGATTTTATAAAGAATGCATGGTTAATTTAATGTCACCAAAATGTACCAATCTTATCCCAAAGATTTTTATAAATAATGCATGACAAATTTAATGTCACCAAAAGTACCAATTATGTATTTGTCGGGGGGCCCTATAGTCCCAACGTAATCCGACATGTTATAACGTTCGTTCCCAGTGATAGGTCAGGGGCCTCTGTAGTCCCCAACTGTGAACGACATGATATAACGATCGAGTCCCGTGATAGCTAGTCCACTCCAACGGAGGGTTGTCAATACCCGAATAGATCTATAGTATACATTTCGCTGGACATCACGCTATACATGTTCGTTACCGCAAGGCGATAGCTAAATCACCCGAACAAGATCCACACCCGAATAGATCTATTTCATTACATCGCGCTCAAGAGTCCCTCGCAAGTGATATTAAAAGTTCATGGACGCTTTGACGAAGACTTGAATGTACCACAATTCTGGCAGTGATTTAAAATAATTGTTCACCCTCATGGGTGTTTCCCTCCAAGAACACCCGGCTAGTAATGATTTGTTGGCCCCACAGGCGCCAATCAAATCGTAATCCGACAATCAATTGCAAAAGTAAATAATGTATTGGACCAAAATAAAGTCAAATAATGTATCCCATAGCGAGCTATGCAAATAAGTATGTAAACCAATTTTGTAATTCAATCATGTAAATTGCAATTGCAAACAAGCAGTCTCACCCCAAAATAAATGTTAAACGGGTAAAAACATGGAGCTATAAACTCTCAAATTGGATCAAGACCACGATCAAAATAATCCAAAAAATCACAAAAACAAACCGAATCTGCAACATCTCGCCACGACCTATAATTATTGTTCGCTCTAAATTAAAATACACGTAATAAATACGACCAACGATGCGTAACGAAAAGAGGATCGTTACCCCAAACGAAAATCAAACATATTTTTAATATGTATACATACATACATGTGATGAGAAATCCACTTGCGCGTCTTTAAACCTTAATCCTTAGTATATTATATGTATATATACTATTTTTCGTCCAATCCTAACTTATCTCAATATTTACAGAAAGTTACTATTTTTAGACTCCCCGTTTTTAGAACCAAACAATGATCTTAAAACTATTAATTGAAATAATATATTAACCGACTTTATTTTATCATTCAAAATCGTACTCATAATGTATTAATATTAATTAAAATATTCGTTGACTTTTACGTTGACCTTTAGTTTTTGACCCGCTATATCTCAAGTTTTAAAACTGATAAGCCTCGCGGCAAAGTAAAACGTCATTACGAACAACTTTCGTGTTTCGCCGGAAGGCTGAAACGGACTCGAAAGTGCTCAAATCGTCTAATTAATAGATCTGTCAGATTTAATATATTAAAAATAACTTATTTTCTATTAAAGTGTATATTCCGATTTCACTCCAGTTTCTTCGTTATTGGGAGTTACAAGTCCCGTTTTATGTCTAAACGTCCGTCAAAATATAATTTGTTATATTTTGTAAACCAAAGTCTGACTTTTCAAAGTCTCGAATCCCGAATCCCATGTTCCGTTTTCTGCTCTTAATTATTCGTTACAAAACGCGCCAAAGTCCGTTTTTAGTTCAAATCTCGTCTAAACTATATCTAGTATCGCTTATACATTAATATTAATCCCGTTTTAAATATTAATATCATATTTTACTTAGACGTCGCAAGTTTCAATGGATTTCATCACATATAATTAATCGATCAATATAAACGAAATAATCAAATACTTTTAAATTAAACGCACCCTTTTTCGGTGTCAACACAATCAAACGCACGCGTTTCGGTGTCACAATATCAAACGCACCCATTTCTGTTGCAAACCCAAACCAATCTCGGTTGTCCCGGCTGTTTGATAGCCAACACACGCACCCGACCCGGCTGATGGACAGCCACACGCACCCTTGTGCGTGGCTGACCAGCGGACCAAAACAAACACCCCTAGCTGCTGTCCCTTGAACCAAACGCACCCTTATTCGACTAAAAAATCCAAACGTACCCTACTCGCTGCCAAAACCTATCCCTAAAACGGCTATAACACAACAAACGCACCTTTTTCGGTTGTTTGGCAGCCAACCCAAACACACCCGGCTATGGTGGCAGCCAACCAACCACACCCGGCTGTGGTGCCAGCCAACCCAAACACACCCGGCTGTGGTGGCAGCCAACCAACCACACCCGGCTGTGGTGGCAGCCAACCCGAAACAAACGCACCCATGTGGTTGTTAAACCCAGCCCGAACGCACCCCCGGCTGGTGGTTTATAAAATCGCACGCACCCTAATCTTGTTTAAACAAACCCAACGCACCTTCGTACTATTTATAACCCGGAACAAACACTCCCTTGTGGCTATGACCACACCCAACGCACCCTATAGTGGCGGCAGCCCACCAAACGCATCCTAAACCTGACACCCTCCCCGGCTGTCAACAGCCAACCCTATCGCCCCCTTATGGTGGCGGCTGTCACCGAACAAACAAGCACCCCTTGATGTACCAAGACCCACCCCGACTCCCTCTTCGGTGGCTGTCACCCTGACCCACCCCATGGTGGCGGCTGCACACCGAACCAAACCACCCTCGTGGTGGTTTTTACCACAAAAACAATCACGCCCTTTGTGGCTGTTTTACTTCCGAAACAAACACCCTTATGTTGTTAACATACAAACCGGACGCACCCTTGTGGTTCTTCTTTAAATCGAACACACCCTTGGTGGTTCGATTGCGATGGTAGCGAGGATGGTGGGGATGACTGTGGAAGGTGATGATGATGTATGGTGGTGTTATGGTGCGTGGCGTGGTGGAGGTGGTGTAGGGTGGCATGGCAGCGGCGGCTGAGGTGGGTGGTGGTGATGGAGGCGCGTGACAGCGCGTGGTGGTGGGGATCGGATAGATCCGGGCTTGGTCCATCTTTTTGTAATTTTTGGGTTCGCCGGCAAAAGTCGCCGAAAAAGTTTTCCGGCAGCGACACGGTGGTGGTGACCGTGGCCGGCCGGTGAGAGAGATATAATGGGGGTGGTGTGTGTAATTTATTATATGAAAATGATTTATGAAAATTTTAATATAAAGTTTTATATTTATATAAAACTTTAATATCAAAATGTAATATGTTTAATAGTTTAGGGTTTGTTTTGTAAATATTTTACAGGGACCTAAATTGAAAGTTTTGGGAAACTTTTATAATATATTGGTTCGGGACTCATTTGAGCGGCTTAACGAATAATTCAACGCACGAAACTTGCGCCATTGTTTTTTAAATCATTTTTCCGATAAAAATGAGTATTCGCTTGATAATATTTCATAAATATTTTATAACATTTAATAAAATATCTGTTATTCATTTTGCGAACCGGTTTTGCCTCGTCCGAAATAAAAATGGATTTAAGCTTGAGTATTCACGTTATCAACAACGCTTCTAATTAAAAATGATGAATAATTTATTTAATATTTTTATTAAATAAATATTGATAACTAAAAACAAATTTAATTATTTTTGTGTGTCCGCGTTGTATGTTATTCGTTAAATGTTTGCGGTGCTGTTTTAGCCCTTTTCGGCTCGTTTTCAGGTCTCGGACAAAACTGAAAAGCTGTCAGGAATGTCATTCCACGTCAAATTGCTTTAGAGTCCGAGTCGTGAAAACGTGATTTAGATGGTCGTTCTTATAAGTCAAGCCAGACCCTAAAAGTCAAAAGGTAAAATCGTCATTCAAAATTTCGAAAATTCTCGGATGTTACACTTGACTTGAGTTCTTCTTTCATCTGTTGCCCCACTTCATTCCGTATCTCTTCAATATCTTTTCATTGTTCATAGGTCCTCTTTTTCCTAACATATCCTTCAATTCTTTTTTTATACCCAATATCACACCAGACCCCCTGGTGCGTCCCCCGTGCTCTGGTCCCAACACCAGTATTAGGGGATCTACTCCCGCTTTAGCTTCGTTAGAACCTTGCGCCAACTCTCTGGTTGCTTGTACCTATTCAATTATAGTCGAAACAACTAATTAATAAACATGTACCAACAAAAAATCATAATAATTTGAAAAAAGAAATGATTAGAGTACCAAGTTCTTTGAAACATCAATTAACTCAGGAGGCAATGTCTTGATCCCGTTCTTGTCGCGGGGAGCCTGGGCCAAACAGTAGTTTCTCCCATGAATATTTAGTATTAAGTAGAGTTCTGTAGCCTTGTCAAGGTCATTTCTCTCCTCTTGCCACTGTTTTTCAAAACCCCGATACCCTTTCGGTCCTAGCTGAGGCCGACTTATATGTTTTTTTCCTCGTTCACTTGCTTGCGCACGCAATTTCTACACGTATGAGTAACAAATGAATTATAAACATTTCAAAATTAAAAGTATATCATAGTAATACAAAATAAGTGACACGAACATTTTTTCAGATGTGTTTTCATTCTGACAGAATTCTTCCTATACATGAGGCTCTATGAATGTCCATTTCCCTAATGGAGATATCTTCTTAAGCATGAATTTTACTCGTAGTTTGGTCTTGAATGCCTTCCACTTAGTACCACATGATACAAGTGTATGTTTTTTTGACATCATTCATTTTCAAGTCTAAAATGTGCCTGCTTGATGTAGAGATAAAGCTATTATATGTTAATACATTTATTAAGTTAGAATAAAATACAATTAGTGATAGCGGATAGCATACCTTGATATCGGAGCACAACAAGTTTTTTTTTCTTCCTTTGTTACTTGCTTCCAATTCTTTTTCGGAAAAGAAATTAACCTCCTGGTATGAGTTCCTATATATTTTCCATACAGATATTGCCACTTGCCTACAGCTTGTCCAAATTGATTGAATTCAACAGATTCACCTTCCGAAATATTTTGGATTCTATTGATTCCTCTTCTTGTTCTTGGTTCGGGAGGGTCCTAAATTCCAAGTACACACTAAATGAGTCAATTTTATAGAATAGTCAAATATATGTTTGAATTGGGGGTTTCCATAGCCAGACCATAATAAACACATAAATACTTAATTGACAATTTATAAACACTAATTACCACAAATCAACCTAAACAATAATAACAATAGAATATAAACATTGGATTAAGATAGAAAGATATACCATTTATGTTGCTCGACTGAATCAAGAAGAAATAAGTTTGCTGCTGGTGAGATAGGTTATTGGTGGTTTAGGTTTAGGGTTCGTGATAATGATACCGTGAAGATGTTTGCCCCTTTTATTCATCATTTTTGGACGGGATTTGAGATAGAACGCGAGAGAGTTATGAAAAATTGGAGGGAACATTTTTTTTGCATCCGGATTCGTAGGGATTGTATCTTATACTTCACGATTGACATCCATGATTCAAATATGGTAAGGATTTGAGACTGCGAAGAAAAAGATGGAAGTCTGTGTAAATATTTTTTATATAAATAAGAAATTACATTTTGGGCCCTTTTACTTAAAGATTTCTTGGATTTGTTCGAGCGTTCCAATTTTGTTCTTTTTTGAAAATCTTTTTCCATTTAAATGACAAAAACTGAATCTGATTTTATTTCCAGCATTTTTGAAAAAATTGTATAACTCGAGCATGTTTGATAAATACATTTTGAGAAAAATTACTCGAGATAAAGAAAATTAATCTTTTAAGGACAAAATGTACTTTTTGACGTACATTTTCCTTTTTAGAAAGCGCGAGTTGTAGAAAAATATACTCAAGTCATTTTCTTGAGTTACAAAACTTTGAATGTTTTGAATCTTTAAACTTAATACTGAAAAGACTCTTCTTTTCGTTGTTAAGGATAACTGCACTGAAGCGTACAATTTCCTTTTCTTTAGGGACCGGGTTATTATCTGACATTTAATAATAAGCCATTAGAAAATTTGAGATGACATGTTTTAAAATGTTTTAAACTTCCAGACGAACTTTATCTACAATCCCGTGTCATTATTGAATGACATTTCTAAGGTCGTAGATATTATCGATTCATGAAAGACATTTCGAGGAGATTTTTTATGGTTTTTGAAAAAATTTCTAATTTTATATTTTTGTATTTGTTTTTGAAATTTTTTGAAAAATGAAAATTGTTTTGTCGTTTTTGAGTTTTATAATCTAATCTACTTATAGGATACATAAGATACATGAAGTAGTAAACCAGGTTACCTTCGTCTTGCATACCCAGCGTTGATCAGAATCAAAGCGTTCTCCCTTCGCGGGTGCTTTAGTGAAGATATCCGCCAGCTGATAATCAGTCTTAACAAAGTACAGTTCAACAACCTTGTTTTCAACTTGCTCTTTAATAAAATGGTAGCGAACTACGATGTGGTTTGTCCTGGAGTGTTGCACAGTGTTGCAAGACAAGGCAATGGTGCTTTTTTAGTCCGCCGGGTATAATGGAATCTTGTTGAAGTGAAATCCATAGTCGGTTAACTGGGAGCACACCTAGAGGATTTGAGCACAGCAACTGGACAAGGATATATACTCTGCTTCAGTTGTTGATATTTCGGTACACTTCTGTTTCTTGGATGACCAGCTGACAAGCTTTTCTCCTATGAACTGTGCACTACCCGATGTACTACGTCTTGAATCTTGGCAACCTGCATGGTCAACGTATGTAAAAGCTGTTAAATTAAAATCGGTGTCCTTCGAATAACACAGACCTATATTAATGGTTCCTTTTAGGTACTAAAAGACCTGTTTAATCGTAGTTAAGTGATTTTCGGTAGGTTTTGCCTAGTACCGGCCACACATGCAGACGACAAACACTTGGTCAGGGCGACTGGCCGTGTGGTACATAAGGGATCCGACCATTCCTCGATAATGAGTAGGGTTAACTAGAGTCCTGTTTGGATCCTCATCCAGTTTTGATTGTCCCACCATGGGGATGTCAACAGCATCATATTTGTCAAAACCATACTTTTTGAGCATTTCAAGAGCATATTTAGATTGATTAATAAAGGTGCCTCTAGGACTTTGTGAAATTTGAAGTCCTAGAAAAAAAATGATATTTGTCCTATCATTGACATCTTAAAACGTTTGCTAATTATTTTTGCAAATCTATCATAAAAGATTGGATTAGTGGAAGCAAAAATTATGTCGTCGGCATAAATTTGTACCAATATGAGATCATTTCCTTGCTTTCAAATGAACAACGTCAGGTCGACTACACCTTTGACAAATTTATGACTGAGGAGGAATTTGGAGAGTATGTCGTACCATGCCTGAGGAGCTTGTTTCAATCCATAAAGTGATTAAAATTAAAAGCAAACGCGTACGAGACTAAAAATAAATAGTGAATTAAATGACGTCGTAAAATGACCTGAAAACACGAAGTGTTATATAATGTTTTAGGGTTAATCATTCTTTTTAATCTCTATATATACCAATATTCTAGAAAAGGTGACAAAACCACAAATGCACGCCTAAATCCATGACCGCGATACTTGTGATTGCTCACTCCCTAACTCAAATAAGCTAAAGATTAGGATTAAGTAATCTTTACCAACAGTAATACACCAACAAGGGCGACAAAACCATACATACACATTTAAATCCATGAATGAGACACATGTGATTGCTCACTCCCTCATTCGAGCAAACCAAAGGTTAGGATGAAAATTGATATAGGGTAAGGATTAGGCATGGGAAATATTTATAATTGGTGTAAAAATAGAATAACAAAACAGATAGATTAAATTCAACCAATAAACAAAAATGTTGCTAGCTACTTTCCCAACCGCAACCTTAAAAAATACACAAATCATAGACTAACTCACGTTTTAACACGGAAACTCACGCTTTGTTTGGTAGACACGAATTAGACTCAAAGATGTCTTAATCATCATCCTTAACAATCCATCAAAAAAACCTAGTTGGCGTTCTCGTAACAACCAACTCTCGAACATCCATAATACAGTACAACAATAGTGGAAATATTTACCACTTGATACAAAAAATACATAGTTGGTTTATTTTACGACCGACTAAAAACAATATACAAAATACTTTACATCGTTGGTTTATAGTACGTACTAGCGAATAATCAATCATCTCATAAAAATAAAATCGGATAAGTTTAGACGAACCGATTATCTCACAATCCTCTTTTTTTTCTCTTAATTTTTTTTTGTATTTTTGTATTTTTTTTATTTTCCTAACATAACTAGAAAACAAATAAAGGTGTAAAATTTCACCACTTCACGATCATAGTTAATCCAGATTATTTTTCCATAACGTTCTTGAGTCAGAAATAAAATAATAGTGAAAGTAGTAAACACACAAAAAATAAAATTAACTACTTTCACATTCCCATTGCGATGTGCAATTCCGGACCTAACCAAAGATAAGAAATACGCACACGAACACAGGAAATACATACTTTTACACAAAAGCATCTAGAAACCAACCAAGGACTTAATCTATTAGGGTAGGCTAAGGTGTAAATGTGTAACGAAACAAATTGTTAATGGTGGAAGAAACAAAAAGAATGGCTTAGCATGTTTTTCAAGGGATATCTTACTCTAAAAATGAGAGTAAACAAGGGGTTTTATACGGGGGTTAACTACCCATTGTAGTTAGTTAATAACACATAATGTATGTAAATAGAATAGGCTTTTTGGTGTAATCCTAGAAATTTACCAATCTGAACAAGTTACTAAAAAAAACTTATTATTGTGGTCTCGAATAGTATACCAAGCCAAGTTCTAAAGTTTACTACAATCACCGGCACACTCATATTTATGTGGAATTTTGGGTAAAATGGGAGAAACATAATAGACTTTATCATCACAATATGGAAATAAGGGTTATGTGTGTAGGTCATGCAACTAATAATCTCACAAAAACATGCTAATTTTTTTTTAAATTTAGGCATAAATTAAGCATATTATTGTGAAAACAAGGACAAGTAGCGTTCTAATTCTTCCCTCCCCCACTTGAGATATACAATGCGTACGTTGTATAAATATAACATGAAAAACAGGAAATATAAAGAATTAGAACGAAAAACTCCCTTGGTATTTACTCGGTATGATCCTCCATGTATAGTTTGTGAGAAACTTTTTGTGTTGTGTAGCAAAAAGCGTCTGAATGACTATAACATAAAGAATACCAGAATATATACATACCACCACCTTCATAAGTCATGATCAGTACTTCTCTGTTTTAAGATAAGAAAAATTACAGCAATCGTATCTCGGAATAATCGTTGGTTAGAAAAAGAAAATAAAAACGAAAATTGTACAGGAGGTTCGATACGCCGTATCCATAGAGTTAGATACGCCGTATTGAGTCTTGTAAGAAAAATAAACAAGTACTGGTCAGAGGTCAAATACGCTGTATTCGTAGTTATGAATATGCCGTATTGACAAGTCTAACAATAAAGTTTAAAGTACTGGAAAATAAAAAGATAACGTCCAGGTTGGTAAATACGCCGTATCCATAGGTTCGGATACGCTGTATTGACAATCTGGGAAGATAGACTCTATACGAAAATTAGATTACATTCCGGGTTATCTCCCGGCAAGCACTTTTGTTTATAGAAAAGTTGTAACACCCCCAAATTGGGTCGCAGCGGAATAAGGGTCCGGGGCGTGTTACTTCTCAGATCAATAACACAAGATAATATAAGAACGACCAAAAAGTCGTTTAAAACTGATACATTGGATTTAATAAAGTATGTGTTACAAAAGCTCGAAGCTTTACTTGTTTACTTGTTATTATTACAAAGATTTCCAGCCCATAACAGATATACAAAATGTAATGCGACTAAATCTTTAATGCAGGACATCCAAAACATAACCACCAATGTATCCCTTTTGCACCCCGTGCCCTAATGATCTCCTGAAAAACATTGCATTTAAAACGTCAACATAAAGTTGGTGAATTTCATAGGTTTATGTAAATGTATAAGCAGGATCGCAAGACTTTCCCCGTGATAATGCAACAGATGCAGACATCACAAAATGTAATTACGCTTTCCTAAGCTCATGACACCGAAGCTCGACATAAATGATTACAATATATAAATATTGCCTACATTGCCCGTGACGATGTTCAACCCGTAACATCCAAAATCCGACATGATATACGTTCGTTTCCAGTGATAGCTAGTCACCCGAACGGGGAGGTCAATCCCAAATAGATCTATCTATAATCATTCGCGCTCACATTCCAGTAATTGACAGTTCATGATTCATGGGCATAGTGGGTTATCGCTACTTAGGCAAAACGTAATCATGATAAAATGTACACTTGCGTCTAATTTGTAAAACATGCATATGTTTCTCACCCCAAAAACTTGTAAATCAATAATTGTAAAACATGGGGCTATGAACTCACCTTGAGTGAGTAAATTGATAATAAAATATCCCAAATAAAAACGTGTCACGCTAACGCCCGAATGCAACCTAGTTAATATAGGTCGAATCAGTATTCAAGTACGTTGTCTAACAACTACCATATATAATCCTATATAGTTATCATCGTACTATCGTTCGGGCTATCATAATTAAGAGGTCATGACATGACGTATGAGGAGTTAGGACACTTTAAATCGTAAATCCAACAACTCGTCAATACGCCATCCGAAGAGGCCTCATTATGAAATTCCCTAGTAATATAGCACTTTGATAACTAATAACACATATATTTCTATATAGCTATATCACCATCTAATCGTTTAAGTGAAATCGTATTTATAAAGTAAAAATGTTTATAATTACGCCTTTAGCAAAAATGACATAACTTTGTCGTTTTAAGTCCGTTTCTCGCGTTTCTTACGCCCACGCTTTCGTATTAAGACGAGTGATCATAAAATCACATTTTTAGGTTTTCAAGATTCTGTTGTGAATAGTGTTTTTACTGTTCATTACAGATTACAACTTATTAACGCAAAACCCGTAAATGTCGTATCTTATTCGTTATAGCTCCGTTTTTAGCGATTCTTTCGAACACGTTCTCGTAATTAAAAGTTTTATCATATTATTGATGTTTACAAAGTATAAGTTTCTGCCATGAATAGTAACTTTTTATAAAATTTGTTTTATAAAGTATTTAGCGTCGTAAACTCGTAACTAGCGTATCTTCTTCGTTATAAATCTGATTTTCGAGTTTCTTATCATTTTGGAATCCTTATGAGATGTACTATATTTATAAAACCTAATATGGTTGTTACCAAATTCAAACCAAAACAGAAAGTTTGAAGTTTTTGATTAAGACATGTTTTAAGCTTGATTTTTGTACCATTAAGCTTCAACACCTTGTTACAACTACTTTACAACACTTATATCTTATGTCATACATATATTAGGTCCATTAGTTCATATTTTTCCCATGTGTTCAAGATAACAAGTCCTCTAATCTTACTTTAATCAAAAGTTGTTAATGAAACCCTAATTTTAACATGTTTACTCATGAACTTTTTATACTTAAACCAAGTGTGTACAAGAGTTATACTTTCATTATATCATCATATTAGCATCCATATAACATGTAAATAAGTTCACAAAACATTGATCATATGTAAAAATTCATTTTACATATTCAAAAGTACCCTAAATGGTGATTTAGCTAAATAGAACATATGAACACATAAAATCATAAGTATGAATTGATTAGGGTTTTAAATAACCTTGAGTGGATGAGTAGAGAAAAGAATAACAATCACACCCTTGTGATTACAACCCTTGGCTTGAAAATATAAGGTGAAAACCCTAATTTTCCCAAGTAAACCCTAGCTTCCTTTTCTTGCTTCCTTCCTTGCAAATGGTTAACCAAGCCTTGAAACCACCTTAGTAGGTCTTAGATATGATGTGTGTATGCTTGTATATGTGGTAGAAAATTTTGTATGGATTGCTTAAGATAATAATTTTGAGCCGTGGCTATGTATAGAGAGAAAGGGAGGGTTTTGTTCTTGTTTACACTTTGTAAATGAGAGATGTGGTTTACTTGCTTAGCTAAGGCCTTATATACATAGAGGACTAAGTCAAGGAACCAAAGGAGGATTTCTAGGGCAAGTGGTCAAGTGTATGTAAAGGTGTAAGACTTGGTTCCCTAAGATAAGCCTTATCTTGATATTTTAGGGCAAGTAGTCATGAAATAGATATTTCTTGGTCCTATCCCTTGCATATCCGGCCACCTTGACATATATGGGATGATATTTTGATTATTTTGTGTATTGGGTATAATCGTGGGTATTTGCTTAAGCGTAGATAGGTTTTGGTGCTTCCGGGAATGCCGAAACGCATTTTATCGCGAAACGTAAGCATTTTACGTAACCAATAAAAATAAGATGAACAAAGTTGATAATTATCCTCATAATAATCATTTAACACTTGCTTGATGTAAACGTTTAATCGTTTAATGCCCGTTTACATTGAATGATCATTTTTAGTTTACGCGATTTAGCTTAACGATTACGATTTAAGAGCAAACGCGTAAAACCCTAAAAATAAATTGTGAATTACATAATGTCGTACAATGACCTAAAACACGAGGTGTTATAGTCTTCCCCCGTTAAATGAGCCTTGTCCTCAAGGCTTATGACACGGCACTTGACGACGGTGCGATCTTGGTGAAAAGGTGTGGATATTTCTTCCTGAATTGATCTTCACGTTCCCATGTAAACTCAGGACCCCGCCTAGAGTTCCATCGAACCTTGACAATTGGGACACGGCTTCGCCTCAATTGTTTGACTTCGCGATCCATGATTTCTACAGGCTCTTCAACAAAATGGAGCTTGTCATCCACTTGGAGTCCTTCCAACGGAACGACTAATGGATCGTCAGAATAACATTTCTTCAAGTTGGATACATGAAACGTATTGTGGACCCTGCTCAGCTCTTGAGGAAGCTCAAGCTTGTAAGCAACGGCTCCAACCTTTTTCAACACCTTGAAAGGTCCGACATATCTGGGGTTTAACTTCCCCCGTTTGCCAAAACGTACGACCCCTTTCCAAGGCGAAACCTTAAGCATAACTTTATCTCCAACTTGAAACTCCATCGGTTTACGCTTTAAGTCGGCGTAGCTCTTTTGTCGATCGCGAGCGGTTTGAATCCTTTGTTTGATCTGGATGATCCTCTCCGTTGTTTCTTGCACTAATTCTGGACCAGTGAGTTGAACTTGTCCAACCTCGGCCCAACACACGGGTGAACGACACTTTCGACCATAAAGTGCTTCAAACGGTGCAGCCTTAATGCTAGCATGATAACTGTTATTGTATGAAAACTCGACTAATGGCAAATGTTTAACCCAACCATTTCCAAAGTCGATTACGCAAGCACGTAGCATATCCTCGAGAGTTTGGATGGTTCTCTCGCTTTGTCCGTCGGTTTGCGGATGATATGCAGTACTCATATCCAAACTTGTACCCAAAGCCTTCTGAAGTGACTTCCAGAAATTTGATGCGAACCGAGGGTCACGATCACAGATAATTGAAACAGGTATTCCATGCTTCGTGACTACCTCCTTTAGGTACATTCTTGCCAGTTTATCCATAGGATCCGTTTCCCTCATTGGCATAAAAATGGCAGACTTTGTAAGTCGGTCAACGATCACCCAAATAGTGTCATAACCTTGTGATGACTTAGGAAGCTTTGTGACAAAATCCATCGTGATGTTGTCCCACTTCCATTGAGGTATCTCGGGTTGTACTAACAAACCCGATGGTCTCTGAATGTTGGCCTTGTCCTTAGCACAGGTCAAACAGTGCTAACATAGGTGGCGATTTTGGCTTTCATATTGGACCCACCAGTTATAGTTTCTTCATATCCTGGTACATCTTGTCAGGAACTGGATGAATAGTAGTATTTAGACTTGTGTGACTCGGTGCATGAGCACATTCCTTAAGTCGCCTAATTGGTAACCAACTACTGCATTTAGCACATGGTTCACTTCCGCACGTGGTTCCCTATTTTTCCTTTCTAAGTTCTCCGGTTCTTTAGAATTCTCAACCAAATATACCCCCAACTTACTCCTTCATTGATGTTACTCCGGCTTTTGTGCTTCTGTCAGAGCTTTCAAGATTTGTTTAGGAAGATCCAGGCCCAATAGTCTTTACTAAGGCCCGAACCATTAGTTGGTTCTCGTATCCTTCATGCTCAGAGCTATTAGCAACTACATTTCGCCTTCCCTGGGTGATAACGAAATTCGCAATGTAATCACTCAGCAACTCTAACCAGCGACGTTGCCTCATATTTAATTCCTTCTGATCAAGAATGTGTTGTAAACTTTTATGATCAGTGAACACTTACCGTGACTTGGTTCCGTTAAGTTGTGACCTCCAAATTCTTTAGAGCAAACACTACTGCCCCAGTTCTAATAGTGAGTCGTTTAGTTCTTTTCATGAATTTTTAAATGGTGTGTTGCATAGACATTAACCTTTTTCTCTTAGTGCTTCAACACAGCGCCCAAACCCTTCTTTGAAGCATCGCAGTATGCGATGAAATCTTCGCTTTCCTCAGGTAGGCCTGGATTGGATGCACTGCACAGTTTGGTTTCAACAGTTCGAAAAGCTGCTTCTTGTTTTTCGCCTTATCAAACTTAACACCTTTCTGGGTTAGTTTGGTCATTGTCTTGGCGATCTTTGAAAACCCTCTTCGATGATATCTTCTATAATTGCGGCCATGGCCCAATATTGGCGTATCTCTGTTGGGTGTTTTAGGTGACGCACATTCTTGATAGATTCAATCTTGCAGGTTCAACGTGAATTCTCGACAGTCATCTACATGGACAAGGTATTGTACCTGAAATCCAGAATTCAACATTTGGAGGTAACTTAGCGTACATTATTCCTTCTTAAGCAATTCAAGTTATGCCTAAGGTTGTTCTTCTGTGCCTTCTTATTTTTGGAGTAGAATCAAAATGTCTTCGATGAAGACATTACAAATTTGTCCAGATACGGTTTACACAGGGGTCATAAGGTTCATGAAACGGTCGAGTTGCATTAGTCAAACAAAGACATGACTTGGAATTTTAGGGATATTTGTGCCGTATTCAAGCATGAGGAAGTCTTGGGAAGGTTCGTCATTCTAGAACCTCAACTTGGTTACACTGACCGCAGAATGATCTTTGTATATAATTCTCGACTGGCTATGCTGGGCTGAATTGGTATTCGATCCTTGGGAGTGGGTTAGAGTTTCTTCAGACGGTCTGTTTGGTCTTTTCCTGTGGTATGGTGCGCATCCGGAAGTCCCTATCTTTTTCTGGACAAATCTGAACCGTTGCCGCCATGGGATGAGGGAATTGGTCATCTATGAAAGCCTTTGTCGTTATGGTTCCTGTAGTTGCTCCGCAAGGTTCCATTCATTCGGACTGGTTGCTTATCTATATGGTGCGGGGCTACAGGTGTTAGCACCAAATCAGGTACCAATCGATTCGAAACGTCACTTGTCAATGTGGGTGGTATTACTGGAAGTCCTCAGGAAAACTTCAGGAATTTCTTGAATCATCTTGGAACATCTTTAAAGTCGTTTTCTCTTTTCGACTTGTCCTTTCGCCTTTGGTTGTGGTGATCTTTGCTAAGAATAGTGTGACACCCCTTGTTAAATAGACTCTTGAGCCTTAGTACACGAGATGTATGTTTATCGGGTCCCGTGTTATTGTGCTTCCGTCACCACGAAACCGATTTTAAAATTTCGTCTCAAAGGAATTCAATCGATCTTTTCCGCCAAGACAAATAATGGCTATGGTACTTTGACAACCAATCCATACAAATTTATTATGTCAAACATAATAATAAATTTAAAACTACTAGTTCTACGGGATTAGGTCTATGTAGAAATGGCATGATTTAAGGTTTTACGCTACACCACGGATAATAGTGTTTACCCATAACTATTCGCCGTCGTATGTTCGACTTTATAATCCATGTTCTAATGCAGTCGGAGTGATAACACTTCGGGAGCTAAATTCAGTAGTTAATAAACTCCTATCTGGCACAGGATATCAAATAAAATAGATGCACGTTTTTATGTCGGTTTTTTGGGAAACGTACCGAGACGACATTGTTGTCGGGTTGCCCCTGCATGCCCACGGATAACACTTTGCACTGAGACTATGCATTTCCAGCCTGAATTACCCTGGGTGTTGTTGTTCTTCAATTTTGGGCAATCTTCTTGAAATGCCCTGAGAACTACATTCAAATCAAGCCCTCTGATTAGCCCTAGTTGTATGGACATTTGGGGGACTTTCTGCAGTCCACGACCTAAAATGACCAAATCAGTTACACCTTGTGGCCATTTGGGAGCACATGGACCATCATGGTGATAGTTTACATTTGAACGCAGAGGTTTGGCCATCCGTGTATGGTATCCTGTCTCCATTTCCTGCTGGCATAGCTCTTCAAGTGTTTTTGTCTCTTGTTTGGTTGCTGATTTGGTTGTTCCTGGCAGTTTGTCATCAGAATTTCTTTTGATTGTCAGCCTGACGTTCAGCCAAGTGTGAATCTTTTTGTCCATGAGTTCTAGGGCGAAACTCAATGGCATCCTGCATAGTTTTTGGCTTAGTCGCAATCACCTGCCATGGCTTGTGTCGGGCAAGCACGGACATATTTCTCAAACTTGGTCTATTTCTTCCGGAACATTCCGTATCGACATTAGTTGCCAGTTATTGGAAACGTTGGCTACTAGGTTACCAATCGTTACTCCCTTTACCTTCAAATTCCACATTTTCTGAACTCCAGTTTCTTAATTTCAACCCTTGGGCAGTAGTTTTGTCTGGTTCATCATCTTTTTTTTTCAGTGTCTCCATGGCATTGCATGGGCAGCTTCAGGAGTAGTGGTCTTAACATGGGAGTTCCACCATGTAAGAGCATTTTCTTGCAGGGTACATGTAGCAAACTTGACTTGGCATGCTACTGTGCAGTTGCTTATGCTGTAAACATACTCCATCTTTCGAAACACTAGTGAGTCCGCCAACTCTCAGTGCCTCCTTGAAGTTCAAGGGTTTGGCATTTTAGGAAGTAGGGTAGGTTGCATTCCCGGCAACCTACACAGGCCTTCTGACACCGTTCCAGAAGTATGCTATTTTTTTTTTTTTTTTTTTTCTCGCCATCTTCTGGTTGCATCACGTGCGCCAGTGCAGCAGTAACCCTTCGTTATTCATTGCCTGAATTTAGGCATTGTGACAGTTGTAGTGGATATAAGTGTCTTTGGATTTGTGACTGGTGTTGGTGTTGCATCTGGGGTTTAACATCGTTGGTCCTTCTCTTTGGTGCATTTTCTTTTTTTATTCACAAGAAACATTAATACCCGTTAGATTTCATAAAATCATAACTATGACATAACATATACACATTAAATAAAACGAGATCACATCACACAGTGAAATGTATAACTGTTATTGAAATTAATTGTGGTATAACCAAATCGACATTCATTTAATATAAATTCGATTTCATAGGTAACGTAATATCACATTTCCTATATAAACTTGGAAAAACATAAATGTTTGGTTCAGATACAAGATGATTACTATCTATAGGTTACAAGACAAAAGGTTACACCTAAAGCCACTAATAGCCGGGATATACCATAAACACTTAGTATGCGTACATGTAGATATTAATGGAACAAAAGACCTATACTGGGTAGCTAAACAAAACAAAAGATATATACAGTCTGCTAGCTGAGAATAACCTATAATACTTAAGGCTGCATAGCATAGCTTACACATAAAACCAAATCTAGGTAACTACTTCAGCTCTCTGGTGGCATTCATGTTGTGCCGGACCTTTTGCGGGTCCTTGCTGTCTCTGGAGGAAACGTCGTCCCATCATGTGTCTGTGTTAGACCTTTAGCAAACCTCCATGTCTTAGTCAAACTAAACCTGTTCTTGTGGTTCTGATGCAACAAATCTGAAATCACCTCTTGTCTCCTTGTGATTGCTGACTGTAACTCTGAATCAATGTATTGCGCCACTCTACCGTAGTACGTAATAACATTAACATTGAACGTGCATAGTCGCTAGCATCCATGGATAGCCCCAAGCCTTCACGATCCATCATTAGCCTCTCTCTCTCTATCATACTGTACACGCGATGAACAGGACATGTCCTGGCTTACAACTAGGTTGAACTCGGCCTCTCTCGTTAAAGACCGGTCATCTTGAGCATCCTCCATAATACTTACATGCTGGTAGTATCCTCCTCAACAATGGTAGCATGATCGGAACCCCTCTTATTGACCCCTCTATCCAGTGGTCGGTGCTATCTCATCGTTGGCTCCTACCAGATCATCAAGTATCCGTAATGCCATAGTCTAAACTCCCTAGATGTTCGAAATCTAGGAGGGACTCAACCATATCGAACAAATCCATATAAACGGTCCTCCCTCGGCTATGGTGGGTCTTTCCCTTGACCATGCAGCACGGATGCCTGATACTCTCCCAGACTCACGATGGGGTGGGAGAGAAGCAAAACACACCCTCTTCGAAGTGGTAAACACTTCGGGAAATCTCAATATGAGTAGGGGTATTTGGGTGGTGATGGTATCTGTGTCATTGGAGATGATTAAGTGGGAGTAAGTGGTGAGGGTGGTGGGGTGGTTAAGGCAAGAAAGTCTCTCGACCTCTGCCTAGGAGGAAGTGCTATGGAGGTCGTCCTGGATTGATCTCTGGTTGGTCATACAGGTCGTTCTGGTGGGACAGAGTGAGGCGGAGTTGGGGTGCTCCTCCTCTCCTCCTCATCCTCGTCTCATCCTCATCCTCATCATCATCATCATCATCCACATATCAGCAGTGGTTTGTATTAGTCAGCTGGATACTCCTCGGGTATCCTAATCGTCATCTCCGGCACTCTCCTCGGATCAGACTCAGGCACATATCCTGGTGAATCTGCAGTGGGTTGAGGCAGCTTTAGCAGGTAGTGGCTGCCTCCATCGGACGGAGTATCTCATCCTCTGTGGCTGTACTTCCCTAGTATACTCGGATAGGAAAAGTCCAGTGGGGGAGGTGACTAGGGCTCCTCGGGGCCAGTTGTTGTCAGGCGATGGTGGACTCGGGGCCAGGGTATGTAATAGGCGATGTGGATCCTTCATAAGCAAACCATTATGTAATGCATATTACGAGTCCTCTGGCATATTGGGTGATCCATTGATTCCTGTGTGATCCAATGTCTGTATCGTCCTCAAATTGTAGGGATACTGTTGTGTTGTAACTGTAGAATGCTCAGAATCTTGACATGATTTATATCTGAAATCTATAATTAGCTTATATATACGTATGCTATTATAAGACTCTTTAGGTATATTATTTTTTATATTTATAACATGTATCAGATCATGAATATCAATCATGCAAGGCATCTTGCCTAACCGACTAACTGTAACAATTAGTGTATGTTTGTTCCGTGAAATTCCCCTTTGTTATGAATGCAACTGTTTGTGAAAACGGTTTTAGTCCAGCAAAAAGCTATTTTCATGGTTCTCTATTTACCTATGGCTCATTGATACCAATCTGTTACACCCCCAAATTGGGTCGCAATCGGAAAAAGGGTTCGGGGGCTGAGCTTTTGTTTTGACACGTCAAATATGATGGGCTTGTTACTTCTCTGATTCAATAACACTAGATCATATAAGGTAATAGACCTAAAAGTCGTTTAATAAACTAATTACATGGATTTTAATAAAGTATGTGTTACAAAAAGCCCGAAGCTTTACTTTTGTACATTGTTATTATTACAAAGATTTCCTAGCCATTAAAGATATACAAATGTAATCGCGACTAAATCTTTAATGCATGACTTCAAAAATATAACCACCAATGTATCCTTACAGCCACTCGTGCTTTGACCTTCTGAAAAAACATTGCATTTAAAATGTCAACATAAAGTTGCTGAATTTATAGGTTTATGTAACATGTATATGCAGGACCAGCAAGACGGCCCTCAGTGATAATGCAACAGATGAGACATCAAAAAATGCAATTTTCGTTTGCCTGAGCTCATGATCATCGAAGCTCGACATAAGTGAATACAATATATAAGAATATTGCCTACATTGCACGTGATGATGTATCAAACCATAACATCCAGTTATCCGACATGGATATTCGTTCGTTTCAGTGGTAGATAGTCACCGACACGGGGAGGTCAATACCACATAGATCTATATACTACATTGCGCTCACTTTCCAGTAATTGACAGTTCATGATTCATAGGTATAGTGGGTTATTGCTACTTAGGCAAAACGTAATCATAATAAAATGTACACTTGCGTCCAATATAGTGCGTTTGGCTACCCCAAGCATGGGTATACAAACGGGAGCCGTCATCCCCAATAGATCTATTCACAATATTCGCGCTCACTCGCAATGCAAGTAATTAATTATTCATGATATGGAAATAATGGCACTGGAAGCTACTTAGGCAATAATATATCTGGATATCATACATTTAGAAAACACTTGCATCTATATGGTTTATTTCAAGTATCAGGTTTTATAAAGTATTTAAATGATTGTAATGTGGGGTGTATGAATCTATTAGTTCTCTTGATAAAGTAATCATATTGTTATAAGATAAACGAATATGTAAAAGAGTTTGTAACAAGCATGTATCCCCCTCGCGGGTTTATAAAACATGTTAATAAGTAAAGGCGAGGTTATGAACTTCACCTGATAGGTAGTTGTAATAAATATTCCAAAATGAAAGCTGACGACTTTATCACAATCTTAACAGGGAAGGTTGATATAGCAAAATGATAGTAAACAACCACGTCACGCAACCTAAGATAATATGTTGAGTCTTAGGAAGATTGTACTCTAGAACTTTGGTTCAGAGAGTCTAATATTGTTATGAGTTTGATTGGAAAGTTTGGAATTATTGTATCACCGTTCGGGCCATCATAATTCAAAGGTCATTCAGTAAACGTTTGAGGAGCTAGGGCACTTTAAATCGTAAACCCAACAACTCAGTCAGAACGTAATACCAAGATGAAACCCCTTAATTGAAGCTCCCTAGTATTGTGTGGTTCGATATAATCGGTTTTTTAAGCGTTTTGATCAATAAATAGTAATGATATGCAGTCAAGCGTTAATTAAAGTTATGTCTTGTAATGTTTTGTATTTTTTTTTCTTTTTTCAACAATGTTACTTTTTAGACCCTTGAGAATGAAAAAATGGGCAAATTGACCCTGGAGTTTTGCACTTTTACGGTTTGGTCCTTTAGTTTTAATAGATGGACAAGTAACCTTGTACTTTGGAAAGTGACATAATAGACCCATATAGTTATAACTTTGATAAAATGACATTTTCAGTCCTTTTAGTTATGTTTCAGAAAGTTATGATATATACCCCTTGCATGATTACTTTTGCAAAACAAAATCCAAATGCCTTGCAAGTTATTTTAATGTTTCTAATATTATTTGCACGTTCATAGACTTATTAAATTTAAGCTAAAATATGAAGATTGAAATAACGAAAGTTCAAATTAACGATCGTTATGCATGAATCAGGTACTAGGTCGAATTTGGGTTTTACAATGAATAAAGCGTTGGTTTTTAATTCAAATTCCTTCATATAATTCAATAAAGTTGTTATTATTAACATTAGTTAGCATGTTGGATGGGATTAATAACAACATTTAACCATTATAACAATTTGATTTAAGAAAAACATAAAATTAGGGTTTCGAGTGTACGGTTTTGGATCAAAATGGAAAATGAGCATGAATTGAGTTATAAAACTTTAACAAGAGTTTATTTGGATTTATGAACATTATAGAGTGTAGGAGCAGAATCAGAGAAGTAAAACATCACAGAAACTGGTTTGAGCTTATAGCTTGGGAAATGGGTACAAAATCGGGACTTATTAGCTTAGTCGCCTAGAATAATGACTCCGGGGCTTCAAGGCTTCAATACTTCTCTTGATTACTTCTCTTGGATCTTCTTAAGAACTTATGGAGCAGAGAGTTGCTGCCATTGATGGGTTATTGAGGTGGAAGTCTAGGGGATGGAGTTGAATGAAAGGTTAGAGTCCTTTTTATAGCCGAGGGCTTGGGTGACCAAGGGAGCTTATAGATCTGGTTAGGACACATATGAGAGATATAGGGTGATGTGGAGAGGCTATGTGATGAGTCTTGTAAGCTGGAATGCAGGTGGGAAGGTGTATGGAGGTGCTTTGTGTATGGTGGTGATTGAATGGTGTGTTGGTTGTTTTATGGCCAAGGTTTTACTTTGGTGACCAATATGGGTGATGGAGCTGCTTGTGAGTGTATAGGGTGCTAGGGTGAGGGTGTTGATGATATCATGGTGGTTCTAGAGTTTTAGGGGTGTTTGTTTGAATTTATACATGGCTGTTTTGAACAGCAACATTTAGGATCGTAAAATGGTTGCCATTTACAAAACCGTAAACTCCGATGGGAAGCTCAAACCAATGAGCTATTGTTAGATATTGGAGACCTCTACAACGTTTAGTTTTTACATATATTTGACGGGTATTATACAAAATTTAGAGTATAATAGCCATTTACTACAGGTGCTGCAGAATTGCGCACTTATGCCATTTCGGCTTATAACTATTCATCCGACGTCGAAAATCGGGTGATTCCACCGGCAAAATGAGTTCACACGACATGGGCTACAACCTTTGTGTTTTCCCCTTAATACAGAACCTATTGATTTTCCAGTATCTATG
The DNA here is from genome assembly GCA_026074375.1 of Tanacetum coccineum. Lineage (NCBI taxonomy): Eukaryota > Viridiplantae > Streptophyta > Magnoliopsida > Asterales > Asteraceae > Tanacetum > Tanacetum coccineum. Next base: position 46,984 of record BQNB010030895.1, read on the forward strand.
TTTTTATAGATGATCCGATTCTGTATAGGGCCTAGTTTTAAGGTGTTAGGGTTAGAACTAGATTAGGTTTGTTTTTGTGTTTCTAGGATTTATTTCATGTATAATAATGTTATAATGATGAAATAGGATTTGTAATGTTCTAAATTAAGTATTTACAAATTATTTGATTAATGGTTTAGGTTTAAAACGGATAAAAACCAAGAAACAGGTTATGGTTTAGAAACTAGCTCGGTTTTAGGGTTTAGGGTTTTGAATTAGGGGTTTGAGTGTAAAAATATGCGTGAGAGCTTATGAGTAGAATAATTAGGGTTTATACACTGTATATTGAGTGTAGTAGCTTGTACAAAAGTGGTGGTGAAGAAACTAGAATGATAAACGGAGTAAACGGCTATTTTGGATGTCATGTTAATGACTTATACATTATGCTTTATAAGACTTGTACTTGACTTGGAGGGAATTTATATTTCAAATGAGATGTTATATTACTTGTACATGAGCTTTGATTACTTGTACATTCATCTTTGATGGTTACATTACCTAAAAATTAGAGTTCAGAGGCATATGATAACGGTTTAAAGCCCGTCTTGATATAACTTTGCAAATGGTACATTATATGAGTAATGTATCTTGTAAAATGATATTATGATACTACTTGACATGATATGATGTTTGCTTGATATTAAAGATAGGATTGCCATAGTAGGTTTGCGTGAGCTCACGTTAACTTTAGATATGCAGTTACATTGCATATGAAGATCTAGGGTAATGCAAGCATGTAATAAAGCAAAAAATTTCCCTGAAACAGGAGGATCTAGTATAATAGATAGATAGTCATTGCATTCTAAACTTAGTAGATGGATATTTACATTGATAAAAACTTGTGGGTTGTTATAGACACCACCCCTTAAAGTAAATTCTCGTCCCGACGATTTAGTTGAAAAGTATTGTAGTGGTATTGATTATGAAATAGAATTAGGTAATGGGCATGAATTTTATCTTTATGTCTAGGATAATCAAGATCAAAATTCACGGTATGAAGCATTTATAATATGTTGCGCCCCAAAATATAATTTCCTCCTAACCCACGTCTACTTATTTTCAATACCACACCACTTGATGACACCACTATAATTTCTAAACATGCTATATCTTGTCAAACCTGGGTGTCAGTAAAACTAGTAAATTATGACACTTTGTTGTAAGTTCCTAACACGCTTCTGTGCACCACCTCTGATCGTAATTAATCGTTATCCATTAACCTTTAAAAGTCACATCGAAATAAGAATGCTACACAAGTCTTTGTCAAAACTTTCATACCTAGTGGTATTGAAATCATTTGACATTGTATAGATTCTTATGTGTTTCCTTGTTATTACGTTGCAGGATATAACTGAGAATTTTAGAATACGGAGATCATCATGAAAAAGGTGAGATAGATAGTGAGGATAGAAGATCTTTAGTTAAATCTTCTAAAAAGTTAAGAGAGGTGTTTCCTGGTGAAGCTAGAGAATAGTCTGATAAAGCCGGGATATAGTCAGGAGAATGTGTAGAGGAAAAAGTATCCTCAACATCGGAATCAGATAGGATAATAATAGGATAGATATATTCGGGAGTAGACATAATTATGTATAACAACTCAGTGTAAATAACATAAGTTATTTATATAATAGTATAGTAGTTATGTAGTTTTACATACTATTCAGAAAAAGTAGTGGCATCTTCATAATTCAGGGAATGTAGTGGCATGGAGGACATTGATGGCAAAAGAAAAGTAGTTATTGTTAAGGTTTTCTTGTTCCTTAACGTGAGGTCTGATACCACTCTGTAACACCCCCATTTTGATAATATAGCAGCGGAAGCTAATCTGGGGTATTACTTCATGAATCACAGACACAATCATAGAAAACGACTCAAAAGAGACGTTTTTAAAAAAATACGTTATCATTCATTTAAAATCAGAGTTTTACAAAGGAAGGTCCCAAAATCTAGAAACATATAATGTGAATGATAACAAGTTTTAGCCATCTTCAAGTCCATGTCACTCCATGCCATAAGTTGCTTAATTACCTGAGATAAAAACATGCTCATTTAAAAGGCGTTAACTCAATAGGTGATGTGAAATTCATAGGTTTGAAATGTAATAGTTGAATACCAGTTATAGTGTAATAATTGCGCGTCTATATGAGCGCAATTTAATCATGGAAATAGTATGTGAAACACAAATATTATATGGAGAACAGTATTATTATGGGAGATACATTATTATCATGGAAAACAGTATTATTATGTGAGAACAATTATTATCATGGAAAACAGTTGAATGCAAGTTATCATAATGGTTATAATTGCAACGAATACAATTATTATGGAAAAATGGTAACATTATTATTGCATCTAAGCTCATGACACCAATACGTTAACAGGAAAAATCACCATAGTGACATTGGTTTTGTATGGACAGATGTCCCGTGGAAAAGGTAACTTGCCAGGTTACTTTAGACAATTATAGTGGTTTGGCTTCCCACAAGCATGGGTTATACAACGGGACGCCGTCACCCCCTATGATATATTCACAATATCGCGCTCATCTCCATGCAAGTAATGAATCGATTCATTGAAATGGAAATAATGGCACTGGAAGCTACTTAGGCAATAATATATCTCGATGGCATACATATCTGGATAGCATACATTTAGAAAACACTTGCATTCATGGTTTATTTCAAGTATCACAGGTTTATAAAGTATTCAAAAGATTGAAATGTGGGGTTATGAACTCATTAAGTCTTTGAAAAGTAATCATATTGTTATAAGATAAACGAGTATGTAAAAGAGTTTGTAACAAGCATGTATCCCCCTCGCGGGTTTATAAAACATGTAAATAAGTAAAGGCGAGGTTATGAACTTCACCTGATAGGTAGTTGTAATAAATATTCCAAAATGAAAGCTGACGACTTTATCACAATCTTAACAGGGAAGGTTGATATAGCAAAATGATAGTAAACAGCCACGTCACGCAACCTGAGATAATATGTTGAGTCTTAGGAAGATTGTACTCTAGAACTTTGGTTCAGAGAGTCTAATATTGTTATGAGTTTGATTGGAAAGTTTGGAATTATTGTATCACCGTTCGGGCCATCATAATTCAGAGGTCATTCAGTAAACGTTTGAGGAGCTAGGGCACTTTAAATCGTAAACCCAACAACTCAGTCACGAACGTTAATACCTTGATGGAATATACACTTATATGACTGCTCCCTAGTATTGTGGTACGATATAATCGGTTTTAAGCGTTTTGATCAATAAATAGAAATGATAAGCACGTCAAGCGTTAATTAAAGTTATGTCTTGTAATGTTTTGAATATATTTTTATACTTTTTCAAAATGTTACATTTTAGACCTGAGGAATGAAAAAATGCAAAATTATACCTTGGAGTTTTGACACTTTTACGAGTTTGGTACTTCTAGTTTAAAAGGATGGACAATAGTAAATCTTTGTCTTTGGAAAGGGACATAATTAGACCCCTTAGTTCTAACTTTGTTAAAATGAAATTTTCTGTCCTTTTTTGTTATAAGTTTTCAGAATAGGTACCATATATACCCCTTGCAATGGAATTTTTGCAAAACCAAGTTCAAAATGCCATGCAAGCTTAATTTTATGTTTTCTCTAAATGATATTTGCAGGTTATAGCTTATTAATATAAGCTAAAATATGAAGATTTAACGTAACGAAAGTTCAGATTAACGATTCGTTAAACTAGAAATCCGAACGGGTCGAATTAGGGTTTTATAATGAAAACGTGTAGGTTTTTAATTCCAATTCCTTCAATAATCAATAAAGTTGTTATATTAACATTAGTTAAGCATGTTAGGATGAATTATAACAACATTTAACCCATTATAACATTTAGTTTTAAGAAAAACGTAAAATTTGGGTTTCGGGTGTACGATTTTGGATCAAAATGGAAATGAGCATGATTGAGTTATTAAACTTTATTCAAGAGTTTATTTTAGGATCATTTGAAATTATAAGAGTGTAGGAGCAGAAGTGAAACATCCTAGGTTTGACCTTATAGCTTGGAAATGGGTCGAAATTAGGACTTTTAGCTTCGTACGCCTAGAATAACGACTCCGGGGCTTCAAGGCTTCAATACTTCTCTTGATTACTTCTCTTGGATCTTATTAAGAACTTATGGAGCAGAGAGTTGCTGCCATTGATGGGTTATAGAGGAGGAAGTGGGGGATGAGTTGAAATGAAAGGTTTAGAGTCCAATTTATAGGTGAATGGCTCTTTGGTGACCAAGGGAGCTTAGAGATCTGGTTAGGACACACATGAGAGCTATAGGGTGATGTGGAAAGGCTATGTGATGAGTCTTGTAAGCTATAATGCAAGGTGGAAGGTGATGGAGGTGCTTTGTTGTATGGTGGTGATGAAATGGTGGTGTTGGTTGTTTTATGGCCAAGGGTTTTTACTTGGTGACCAAGATGGGTGATGGATCTTCTTGTGGATATGTCATGGAGGTGCTAGGGTGAGGGTGTGATGATATCATGGTGGTTCTAGATGTTTTAGGGGTGTTTGGTTTGATTTATACATGGCTGTTTTTGGACAGCCAACATCAGTCTCGGTAAAATGGTTGCCATTTACAAACCGTAACTCCGATGAAGCTCAAACCAGTGAGCATTGTTAGATATTTGAGTCCTCTACAACGTTTAGTTTTACATATTTGGGGGTTACTATACAAAAATTTAGAGATAATAGCCATTTACTACAGGTGTGTAGAATCTGCGCACCTTTGCCATTTCGGCTATAACTAATTCATCCGACGTCGAATCGGGTTGATTCCACCGGAAAAATGATCACAAGACATAGGGCTACAACCTAGTGTTTTCACTTAATACCCAAAACCTATTGATTTTTCTCAAATCCTATGTTTTATCAACCGATTAGATTTCTTGAAACCTAAGAATTAGTTTAAGGGTGTAACGGGTTTGCTATGATTTTATGATTTTGGTTTAGGATTAGATGAATTAGGGTTTTAGGATTAGGGTTTAGAATTTGTGCATTGGGTGTTTGTACCTTGTGTTAAAGTGGTGGTAAGATATAAACATGATTTAGGATGTAAAACGAGCTAGTTTGTATTTTATGCATAATTGACTTGTACATTGGGCTTTAGAAAGTTGTAACTTGATTTAGGAGGGAAAAGATATTTAAATGTTGTGCATTATTACTTGTACACATGCTTTGAATAATTTTACATTGATTTTATATGTATACATTACCTATAATTAGGGTTTTGATGTAAACGTTAATGTTTAATGCTTGTTTTGATATAACATTTTAAAAAGTACGTTAAATGGTTAATGTACTTGGTAAAAATGATATTAAGATATTGACGAGACATATTGGGAGGTTTACATGATATAAACATAGATATAGATAGCATAGGTAGGTTGTGTGAACTTGTTTAGTTTGCTATGTAAACAATGTTACATAATAGAATGTAATAAAGCGAACAAATTTCCCGTACAAATGTGATCATAATATAATAAGTAGATATTTCATTCATGAAAATTTTGGGTTGTTATAATTGTAAGTAGACTCTTGGAGGAAGATGAGGTGAGTCATTTTGGGAAGGAGGTGATGATTTTGGAGTGGATGGTTTGCGTTTTCATACTTGTCTAACCGACATCCTTGGTTTTCTTGAGAAATTAGAATGGTTGTTTGAGCAAGACATTGATAAATAAGAAGTGAGATTTGAGAGAGATGAAGATGGTGATGAAGTATGAAAGTTGGGTGATTAAATAATGAGTTAATTGCATTTTTTGGTCCTTGTGGTATGGCCAAATTGCAGATTTGGGACCCTAACTTTCGAAATTGCAGTGAGAGTACCTATTTTCAAGTTTCCGTTGCATTTTTGGTCCCCGGTCAACGTTGACGAAGGGTATTTTAGTCATTTCTATTTTCTGTCGTGTTTTCTTTTAATATTAACAAAAGTAAATTGCATTTTTGGTCCCTGTGGTTTGGCCAAATTGCAGGTTTAGTCCCCAACAAAAAAAATCTTTTTTCTTTAAATTAAGATTTTTAAAAGTATGAAATTTTTTTTAAAAAATTTAAGATTTTTAAAAGTACGAAATTTTTTAAAAAAAAAAATTTTCGTAAAAAAGAATTTAAGATTTTTAAAAGCACGGAAAAAAAAAAATTTTTTAAAAATTTTAAAAGCACGGAAAAAATTTTGAAAAATTTAAAAAAAAAATTTCGTAAAAAAAAAAATTTCTGAAAAAAAGCACGGAAAAAATTCAAGATTTTTAAAAGTACGAAATTTTTTTTAAAAAAAATTTTCGTAAAAAAAATTTTAAGATTTTTAAAAGCACGGAAAAAAAAAAATTTTAAAATTTTAAAATTTTTTTTTTTAAAAGCACGGAAAAAATTTTGAAAAATTTAAAAAAAAAATTTCGTAAAAAAAAAATTTTCTGAAAAAAAGCACGGAAAAAATTCAAGATTTTTAAAAGTACGAAATTTAAAAAAAAAAAATTTCTTAAAAAAAAATTTAAGATTTTTAAAAGCACGAAAAAAAATTTTAAAAAAAAAATTTTTTTTTTTAAATTTTAAAGGCACGGAAAAAATTTTGAAAAATTTTTAAAAAACAAAAAATTTTTGTAAAAAAAAAATTTTCTGAAAAAAAGCACGGAAAAAATTCAAGATTTTTAAAAGTACGAAATTTAAAAAAAAAATTTCTTAAAAAAAAATTTAAGATTTTTAAAAGCACGAAAAAAATTTAAAAAAAAAAATTTTTTTTTTTTAAATTTTAAAGGCACGGAAAAAATTTTGAAAATTTTTTTTAAAAAAAAAATTTCGTAAAAAAAAAATTTTCTGAAAAAAAGCACGGAAAAAATTCAAGATTTTTAAAAGTACGAAATTTTAAAAAAAAAAAAATTTTCGTAGGGACCAAAAATGCAATTTACGCTTGTTAATATTAAAAGAAAATAGAAAAAGAAAAGGATAAGGGATTTTAGTCATTTAACTTTGGTCGGGGACCAAAAATGCAACGGAAACTTGAAAATAGGGACTCTCACTGCAATTTCGAAAGTTAAGGTCTCAAATCTGCAATTTGGCCATACCACAGGGACCAAAAATGCAATTAACTCTTAAATAATAGAGAAGATTGGATAAAGTGGCAAAGCATGGTTTAGGAAGAGAAGACTGCCAAGTATGGTTTAGCCAATCTGGGAAATAACAGCTTGAGGATGTAGGTAGGAGGGTCAAGATACAGAAAAAGAGGTAAATTCGAAATCTTTCTTTCCCTCCTGGTGGCAGTCCCATATCACTTGGCGGTCCCAAATATATTGGGGGCCCTCGGGTATATAAGGGGGCCGTTTTCTGGAGAAAGGAAGATTTCCATTTTTCTCTTTTTCTTAAGTCCAGTGATTTCGGCTTCTACCAATACTCAAGAATCAACTAGTTCAAGCAACAATATGTAGTTCTAT
>BQNB010030896.1:0-54467 GCA_026074375.1 Tanacetum coccineum
GCGAGTTATACGTTGTTCTCTTCAGGCGATTTATACGTTGTTTTTCTTAAGCGACTTATACGTTTTCTTTTGGGCGAGTTATACGTTGTTCTTCAAGCGATTTATACGTATTTTCTGGGCGAATTATACATCTTCTTTTAAGAGATTTATACGCTTTGCTTAGGAAAACTATACACTTTCATTAGGATAATTATACGGTTGTTCTTTGATTTGTAAAATCCCGTAAAAATTTGTTTTCCTGATTTTATCAAGAATTGTAAAATCCCGTGTATTCCAAAGCCTCAATCACTTTAATCAAATCTCACTTTAACACAACAACCTCCAATCACTGTACGATCATCTTTCATCTTATCACATATAATCAAAATGGATTCAATCATTCCAATTGGTCAAAAGAATACTCTTGCTGAGTACATGATACTCTCTGGTGTTGACAATCGTCCACCAATGTTAGACAAAGACCTGTATGATTCTTGGAAAAGTATAATGGAGCTATACATGCAAAACAGAGAGAATGGAAGAATGATACTTGAATCATTCGAACATGGTCCACTCATTTGGCCTACTATTGAAGAAAATGGGGTGACCAAGACAAAGAAATATGCTGAATTGTCTGCTACAGAGAAAATCCAAGCTGATTGTGATCTCAAGGCAACTAATATCATTCTTCAAGGTCTACCATCTGATATCTATTCACTTGTTAATCATCACAGAGTTGCCAAGGATCTATGGGAAAAGTTTAACTTCTAATGCAAGGTACCTCTTTGACTAAGTAGGAAAGAGAGTGTAAACTATATGATGCATTTGATAAGTTTACTCACATTAAAGGGGAATCACTTCATCAATATTACTTGAGATTCACTCAGCTGAACAATGACATAAACATTTACAAAATGAAAATGGAGCAATTTCAAGTAATACCAAGTTCTTAAATAGTCTTCCACCTGAATGGAGTAAGTTCGTGACTGATGTCAAGCTTGTAAAAGATTTGCATACTACCAACTTTGATCAGCTTCATGCATATCTTGAAAACCACGAGCTCCATGCCAATGAAGTCCGTCTCATGCGTGAACGCAGTCAAGATCCACTTGCATTAGTTGCAAATCATCAAATGACACCATCTTACTTCAACACTTATCAGTCTTCATACAATAATCCTCAGTTTCAACAAAAACAACAATTTTCACCATCTCAGTCTCCTCAATATGGATCAACTCATCCCACATAACATTACTCAACTACTTATCCATCCACACCACTTGCAATCACTTATCCATCAGCACCGTATCCAAATGCTTACTCATCAATTGTTCATCAAGAGGCTTGTCCACAACCACAATCTATTCCTCAAATTGAATATATTGTCTCTATAATTAATCAACAAACACACCTTGCTGAATTTCCTCAAATAGACTCCGGTCTAGTAGTACCTATGTTTAAGCAAAGAGATAACCCTATTGATGCCATTAACAAAATAATGTCATTTCTGTCTACTGTCGTCACATCTCGTTTCTCATCTACCAACAATCAGCTAAGAACTCATCCAACCCAAGACAACAAGCAACTATTCATGATCGAAGAGTGACTGTTCAACCTCTTCATGGGAGACAAAATTCTTATGTTGCTGGTACTTCAGGAACAAGAACTAATACTTCGGGAACAGGAGGGGATTATTCAGGTCAACAAAGGGTTGTGAAGTGTTTTAACTGCCAAGGGGAAGGTCATATGGCAAGACAGTGTCCAAAGCCAAAGAGGAAAAGGGATGCTACATGGTTCAGGGATACAGTTATATTGGTTGAAGCTCAAGAAAATGGTAAAGTTCTGAATGAGGAAGAATTAGAATTCTTGGCAGATCTTGATATTACAGAAGGTCCAGTTACATAGTCAGTCATCACACATAATGTAGCTTATCAAGCAGATGTTTTGGATGCATATGATTCTAACTGTGACGAGATCTCTACAGCCAAAGCAGTTCTTATGGCCAATTTGTCTAGTTACAGATCAAATGTTCTCTCCGAGGTACCAATCTCTAACAACACTAATAATGATATACTAAATCAAAGTGTGCAAGAGATGCCGTATTCTGAACCTTCTCATTTTGTGGAACATCCAGAGAATGAGATACATAGTGATAGTAATATCATTCCGTACTCTCAGTATCTGATTGAATCACAAAATGCAGTTGTTCAGGATACAAATTCTACTGCACAACAAGATGCCTTTATATTATTTGTGTTTGAACAACTGTCAAATCAAGTAACTAACTGTAACAAGGTCAATAATGACAATCTAATTGTCAATGAATCCTTATCTACTGAGTTTGAAAGATACAAAGAACGGGCAAAATTGCTAGAAGAAAGACAAAATGTAGATTTAGGTACTCGAGAAAAGCTTATAATAGATGATATAATTCGGGAGAAAAATGCACAGTTTGCGGATTTTGAAAAAGAAATTAACTATCTTAAACAAACTCTTTCTGAACAATAAAAGGAAAAGGGATTTTTAACAAAAACATTTAATGTTTTCAAAAACGAATCCAAGGAAAAGGAAGCTAAGAATATTGATATAGAAATTACTTTGGAAAAGAAAGTTAAATAACTAGACAACATTGTTTGTAAAATGGGACAATCCGCGCAAACTATGCATATGCTCACGAAACCACAAGTTTTCTATGATAACAGCCTGAAGCAAGCTCTTGCTTTTCAAAATCATTTCTATCTTAAGAAAGCTCAGCAGATTAGGACAATGCTTTATGACGGTAATGTTATTGCTAAGGAACCCAATGTGATTTCAATTTCTAATTCTGAAGAGACTTTGATGCTTGAGGAAGAGAGTCGATCCAAAATAATTTTAAAACAAAGTGATCCAATGGTCTTAAAAAAGAAAGTTAACACTAAACCAATTAATTATGCTGAGTTAAATTGATTATCTGAAGATTTTGGTAAACGTTTTGTCTCATAACGAGAACTGTCTGATGAACAAGCTTTACACCCTAATACTGACCAATCTGCTTCTTCCGCTGTCAAAATTGAGGCTCCTCGGGAACTTCATATGATAAGCCTGGTTAATACAAGCCTTAAAAAGCTTAACTACCATCTTGGCCAATTTGACAATATGGTGAAAAAGCGGATTACGCCTGATGCTTTAACAGAAGGGGAATGGGTTTTTTGAACACAAAAAGTTTGTTCTGTTTTTCTAAAAGAAATAATTCCATTTTTAAAGACCTTAAAAGACATATTTAATGTTTTTGATAAAGATCTTTTAAATAAGGTAACGGAAGTACAAACAAGTTTTAACCAAATGGAAGTTGTTGTTCAATAGTATTTTGTAGACAAACAGTGCTTTGAAATTCAAAAGAAACAATTTTTGATTGAAAATGATCGACTCTTGGATCAAATCATTTCTCAAGATATTGTTAATATTGTTGTGAATTCTTCTGTGGATATGAATATTTATGTGAATGTAAATTCTCCTGTTGCTGTGAATGATTCTGTGAATTATATTGAAAAGTGAAACAAGTGTCTGGAAATTGAAGTTGAGCTTATCAAACAACACAACATGGTTGAAAAAGATGAGTATAATAAACTTTAGAAAAGCTTTTCTAAACTTGAACAACACTGCATTTCTCTTGAACTTGCAATGCAACTCAATAAAGAAATTTTTCAAAAGAATAACACATCTGTGAACTAAACTGAACCTACATTTGATCACTTGTTTGAATTAAACAATTTGAAAGCTGAGCTTTAAGCAAAAGATACAACAATCGAGAAGTTAAAGGTAAACATTAAACGTTTGAATAAAACTTCCACCACAAACAGCAAGAAAAAGGACATAGATGAGATTGAGACCATCAACATAGAACTGAAACATAGGGTGGCAAAACTAATTGCTGAAAATGAGCATTTGAAACAGACTTATACACAACTCTATGATTCAATTAAACAATCACGTGTTTTGTGCTAAAGACATGTTGAAGCTTTTGGTTAATCAATTAAATCAAAAGTCTGTTGAAATTACTGATTTAAATGCTCAACTTCAGGAAAAAGTTGTTGTCATAACATCATTAGAAAATGATCTTAGGAAATTAAAAGGAAAGAACATAGTTGACAATGCTGCCCAAGTGTCAAATGCTACCACTATTGCTCTAGGAATGTATAAGCTTGATCCAGTAACCTTGGCTCCTAAGGATAAGATTAATAGGGAAACTCCGCATAGACTCCCTTAATCACACTATGTAAACAACTGCAATTTTAGGGAGATATTTAGAACAAGATCAAATCCTAAACCCTTCAGATAGTGCATCTTACTCTGCCTATAAGTATGTTAAGCTAATTCAAGAGTTGTCAGGATGATGATAAGATATTCCTACTGATAATATCAACAACCTAGAGAGAAATTGCTGTTAGCCCTATAACAAAAAGAAAACGTTAGGTTTTGCTAAAACCTGTCATATCATCAAGCACATCCCAAAAATAGTTAGACTCTTCCTAAATAAAGACCAAACAGACCACTAACAATTCTGTATCAACTTCTACAGGAGTAAGCTGGTCTGCTAAATCTAGCAGGTCAAAGTCTACAAACAATACAAAGAATGATAGGATCCTGCAGATTTCAAGTAGTACGTAGAAGAAGAATAAAGTAGAAGACCACTCTAGGATCGTTAATCAGTTTAAATAAACCAATTGTGTTTTAAACCAGTCGGAAAGTACAGGTGCACATTCCAAATTATATACCAAACCAAATTCTGAGCCTAATAATGTGCGTTTAATTGTAATAGTTCTATCTATGTTTGATGCTAGACAGTGAAATTGTGCTTCATGAATTTGTTTCTGATATCAATGCGAGTTACAAATCTAAGTCTGTTAAGAAAGCTAAAAAAGAAAGAAGAATGGAAACCTACAGGAAAAATGTTTACTAAAATTGAATATAACTTGAGACCCACAGGAAGGACTTTCACTTTAGTTGGAAATGCGTGTCCTTTAACTAGGATTACCGTCACTAATAAAGTGCCTCTTAGGGAACCCATTCCTCTAGAAGTAGTTGCACAATAAAATATTAACTAATGTTTAAACAGAACCTAATGACCCTAAGAATAAATGGTTCTAATAGAAAACCTAAGATTGCAAAATTTGTGATTTCTAACAAAACGGAACCCGGTACATCTCGGGGATCCAATACTCCAGTTGCTCCATCTTCTTCTTCTTCTGTCGATCTCTGGTTGTCCAAATTGTTTTGTGGTATTTGGACTCCGGATGCTCAAAGCACATGACTGGAGATCGCTCTTAACTTACCAATTTCATCCACAAGTTTCTCAGTACCATCAAGTTCGGTAATGACCAGATTGCAAAGATTATGGGGTATGGTGCCTATCAGATAGGAAATATCACAATTTCAAGGGTTTATTATGTGGAAGGACTAGGACACAATCTATTCTTCGTTGGTTAATTCTGCGACTCAGATCCTGAAGTAGCTTTCAGAAAACACACGTGCTTTGTTCATATTTTGGAAGGTGTTGATTTACTCTCAGGATCTCGGGAAACCAACCTTTATACATTTGCAATGTGATAAAAATGCTTCATCCCCAAATTTGTCTCTTGTCCAAAAGCCTCAAAGGACCTAATCTTGGTTATGGCAAACCGACGATTGTCACATTTGAACTTTGGTGCTATTAATCATTTGGCTAAAAATGGTCTCGTACGAGGTCTTCCCAAAATGAAATTTGAAAAAGATCATCTGTGTTCGGCATGTGCTATGGGCAAAAGTAAGAAACAATCACCTAAACCTAAATCTGAAGACACCAATCAGGAAAAACTATATCTTTTGCACATGGATCTTTATGGGCCTATGCGCGTTGCAAGTATAAATGGGAAAATGTACATCCTCGTCATTGTGGTTGATACTCTCCTCGTTTACATTGGTGAAGTTTCTAGCATCAAAGGATGAAGCTCCTGATTTCATAATCAAGTTTCTGAAAATGATACAAGTTAGATTGAATACGCCTGTCAGGAACATTCGTACAGATAATAGAACTTAGTTTGTCAATCAAACTCTGTGTAGCTATTATGATAGTGTTGGTATCTCTCATGAAACATTGGTTGCGTGATCTCCACAACAAAATGGTGTTGTTGAAAGGCAAAATCGTACTCTTGTTGAAGCCAATGTTAATCTACGCAAAAGCTCCTTTATTTCTATGGGCCGAGGTAGTCACTGCCGCATGTTACACCCAAAACTGATCCATTATACGACGTCGCCATGGAAAAACTCCTTATGAGCTCTTACATGTCAGAAAACCCAATCTATCTTACCTTCATGTCTTTGGTACACTTTGCTATCCAAACAATGATAGTGAGAATTTGGGCAAACTTCAAGATAAAGCTGATATATGTATTTTCATTGGATATGCTCCCAAGAAGAAAGCTTACCGTATTTATAACCGCCGTACCCAAAAAATCATTGAAACTATCCATGTCAATTTTGATGTGCTAGAGGCAATGGCTTCTGAACAACTCGGTTTAGGACCCGGGCTTCAATCAATGACTCTTGCAACATCCAGTTCACAGGACTCGTTACAAACCCTATTCCTCAACAACCTGATAATCCACCACCTAGAGATGATTGGGATCATTTGTTCCAACCTATGTTTGATGAATACTATAATCCATGGTTCTAAAAGGCGCATAAAGGCATCGTTAAGGCCTCGCAAAGGCGCGAGGCGTGACCTCCACGCTACGCAATAGACCAAGGCTTGGGCTTAAGGCTTGACGTGACATGAGGAGTGAAAAAACGTGATAAGGCGTGATAAAACGTGATACATAGAGGCTTTTTTTAATTCAATTTCGATAAAAATTATATTTTTATATAGGAATGAAAAAAATTACATGCAAATATAGTTTCTAGACTTTATTTCTTATGTATGACACTTTTTGTAAACTCAATATATTTGTAATATGATATAAATATATAAATTTATAAATATTTTCATATTTTGTGCCGCCTTAAGTCACGCCTTAAAAACACCATGACTCGTCATAGCTCGCAAAGGCATGAGGCTTGGCCATGCCGCCACGCCACGCCTCACGCTGTTTATAACCTTGCTTTAATCCCCCAACTATTGCTGCCTCTCTAGTTCCAGATGCTAATGCACCAAGAGCTGTTGATTTAGCCCATTCACCCGTGTCTACGTTAATTGACCAAGATGCTCCATCAACAAGTATCCTATCAACACAAGAACAAGAACATTCGCTAATTATTTTTTAAGGTTTTGAAGAATCACCAAAAACACCATATTTTCATGATGATCCACTTCACGAATCTCTTCATGAAGACTCGACTTCTCAAGGATCGTCATCTAATATGAGACCAATCCATACTCTATCCAAATCATTTAGAATATGGACTAAGGATCATCCTAGAGCAAATGTAATCGGAGATCCTTCTCGTTCTGTCTCTACCAGAAAGCAACTACAGACTGATGCCATATGGTGTTTAATTTAAATTCCTATCTTTCTTGCTATGTTTGGCCTAACTTCAGGCCGGACTAAAAGAACTTCAAACAAGCAATGACCGAACCGTCATGGATCGATCCAATGCAAGAAGAAATTCATGAATTTGAAAGACTACAAGTTTGAGAATTGGTGTCGTGTCCAGACAAAGTCATGTTGATCAAACTAAAATGGATTTACAAGGTCAAGACAGATGAATTTGGCGGGTACTAAAGAATAAGGCAAGACTAGTTTCTCAGGGATTCAGGCAAAAGGAGGGAATCAATTTAGAGGAATACCTTTGCCCGGTAGCCAAGAATAAGCCATCAGTAACTTTGTAGCTAATGCAAATCCAACAAAATATGATGAATTTCAAAAGTACGAAGAAAAAGGCATTCTTAAATGGCGATCTTTAAAAGAAGAGGTCTACGTTTCTCAACCTGAAGGAATTTTTTTTGACAGACAACCCATCGCATAGTACAACTTAAAAGGATCTCTACGTCATCAAACAAGCACCCACGTGCTGGTAACGGACATGTTTGTCAAGTTTCTTTCTTCAATTCACAACATTTCTCTAACGGTGTATGGATCACAAACACTCTTCACACGGAAAGCAGAAAGACTTAATACAGGTAAATAATATATGTTGACGCTATAATATTTCATCCCTAATACTGAGCTATCGTAATGATTTGCAAATCTGATGACCAGCACAAGTATTCAAGAAGTCGATGATGGGCCAAATGTCATTCTTTTTAGGATTACAAATTTCTCAATGTCCAAGAGGCATCTTCCTAAACCAATCAAAATATGCTTTTGAAATTATTTAAAAATATGGTTTGCTAACTAGTGATTCTGTAGACACACCTATGGTTGAAAAGAATAAACTGGATGAAGATCTACAGGGGACACCAGTTGATGCTACACTTTACCGTGACATGATTGGATCCCTCATGTATCTGACATCCAGTAGACCCACCATTATTTATGCAGTCTGCTTATGTGCCCGGTATCAGGCAAAGCCTACCGAAAAGCACTTAAATGTGGTTAAACGGATCTTTAGATACCTAAAGGGAACCATTAACATGGGTATTTAGTACTCGAAGGATACCGATATGTCTGTAATAGCATATGCAGAAGCAGATCACGTGGGGTGTCAGGACACTAGATGCAGTACACCAGGAAGCGCTCAATTCTTAAGTGATAAACTTGTTATTATTGTCTTGCCAAGAGCAAAAGGCACTGCGATCATCAGTACAGAGGCATAATCTAAAACCTTATCTGGTGTTTTGTGCTCACATCCTATGATGTGTTCACATTCGTAACCGATTATGGATTTTTAACTCAATAAGATCCTCTGTACATCGACAACAAACAAAGAGCAAATTGCTCTATAACTGCATAAACGTTCAACACTCAAGTGTGCAAAGCACACATCGATGTACATTATCGTTTTATAAAGGAGCAGGTGGAGAATGGAATAGTGAAACTTTACTTTGTTCGGACGGAATATCAACTGGCTGACATCTTTACCAAACCCTTGCCAAGAGAAAGATTCAATTTCCTGATCGAGAAGCTCGGTATGAGAAGCATGTCTCCGGAAACGCTAAAACGTCTGACAGAGGAAGAGGACGCGTAAAAGGTTTGTGTTACCGCGAGTATATCTGTAGTCATATGTACATAAGAAAACATAAAAACACAAAAATATTTTTCATTTTTATATAAATTTTTCAAAAAGAAAATTAAAAATTAAAAAAAAATCAAAAAAATATAAAAATATGTATCTCTGGCATGTCTTCTGAAAATCGATAACATTTACGGCCTTAGAAATATCATTTAATAATGATACGAGGCTGTAAATGAAGTTCGAGCAGAAGTTTAAAAAGATTTTAAAACATGCCAAAATAGCTTGCTGTTATTTCAGATAGCAACCAAGTCGTCATCTTAAAGGCAAGTATTTCAAAAAGGAATCTTGTCATCTCAACGGAAATTTATTTTCTCGGCCATGGTCTACTTTATGACCATGCAAAGGCTTGTGTTTACTTTGCAACACAACCCGTGCTTTCTTTATACAATAATGTACGTGTCAGTGCATTTCTTTGTCAAAATAATAGAAATCTTATTTTTTTATGGTGTTGATTTTATAATAATATAATCATCTTTCGGTTTCATCTGAAAATCATTTTCTACACTAAACAATTTTTGATCCCTCAAACAATGACACAAACTTTATTAATATAAAACTGGTCATTAATTGATAGGGATAACTGTCAAATTATCTTCATTCATAATTAATCAAGTGAAAATAAGAAAGGTTTAAACAATAACGGATCAATAATTTAAAGGTTTTAACTTAATTGAGCTTTTTTGTTAGGTGTTTTATCCTTTAGGGGTGCTATGCAAAATATGAGTTCCTTATTTTTGATAACTAAAAGCCCCCTAGGGACTTGTGTTGCCAATTGGGAAACCTATTTTAAGAAAGCCTTAGGATAAGTTTATTAGGAAAATAGAAGTCTTATTAAACCTTGGGGGCATTTATGCCAAAACCCAAAGGATTTTAAACATAAACACCCCCACCCGTTCTCTTCTTTCACACGCTCAAACCAAAAACCATAAACCCTCAATTGTTGATTTTGAAAACCTCCAAGAACTCATTCAATCCACGTTTAATCACTAAGGTATACTTGTTTTATGTTTATCATACCCATAGCACCTTTTAACTGACCTTAATCGGGTATTCATACTCGAAAAACCCTAATTATAGAGTTAATTTTCTTCATATTGAAAAATAAATGAAACCGTAAATTGATTGAGGGGTTTTGGTCCTATAGGGGTCTATATGATGTACCTATAATAGTTTTAAATGGGGATAACATATTCATACGTTTTGGTTGATTCTTGTTTTCAAAATTGATGGGTTATGGTCAAGAACTTGTAAAAGTTCATAGGTTCAGGTTGAGGATTGCCACATTGATTGTTTGTGTGTGTTTGAGTGTCATTAATCATCCTAAAATATGGAATCTTGAAGAACTTAGGTTTTCGTGTTCATATGAGTCGAACAAGTCAAAAGTCAAGATTTTTGTGGTTAATTCATGAATTAAATGTGTCAGACTGATTCTTAGATGCTAAACGAACATGTTTGTGTTGTTTTTGATGCTCGAAATCGTGAATAATTTGTTGGTAAATCTTTGCCTAAGCGAATAATACCTAGGCCGACTATACGTACTCACAAGCCTAGGCGAACTATACGCTTTCTAGGCTAGGCGAACTATACGTTTTTCCTTATACGAACTATACGTTCTCCCTCAGGCGAATTATACGCATTAAACTAGGATAATTATACACCCTCCACTAGGTGAACTATACACATATTTTCCTAGGCGATTTATATGTAGGTTCAACATTAGGCGAACTATACGAGTATTTTAACTAGGCAAAGTATACATATGGTTTGAGCTAGGCGAGTTATACATGAACACGTTTAGGCGAATTAAGCATTACTAATCTCGTAATCTTGGTAATCTGATCTTGTAATCTAATCTAAGTATAAGTTATCCTTAAAATAGTCACATAGTGATTAATTTAGGATTAGTTTTTCCTTAGAAATCTTTTGTGATTGTCTTTCTTTCTATATACTCATACATTAGGGGATAGGTTATAAGATTATGTGTGTCACCAGTTTTTCATGTAATCGTATGTGTGTCCAATTCTTTTGCCCTAGAAGTTATATGCATAATCCCTAGTGAAAATCAGTCTTGCATCTATAATCATTCTTTATGATCTAGATTGTCCTTCAGTGAAATATTTATTTGTTTGTATATGAACTGTTTGTGACAAATCTTAGCAGAATTATGTCTTCCATTACTGCTCAACAAGCCAAACTTGACCTTGAACTTGTCCCCAAGGAGAAAAGGTTTGAGATTAGAAAATGCAACGGGAGACTCAATCCTGGAAAGACTCAGAGAGAACCTAACATTTTCAAGTTATTCCGGGATGCTCTTCTTGCTCACAACTCAAATACTTAGAGCCGTGCTATTTCTAATTCTGCATTTCTCACCACTGCAGATGTTCCAGAGGTTTACATACACCAATTCTGGGATTCTATCCACAAGCATGACACTTGCTATAGGTTCAGAATGGACAAAAAGAAGAAATTCTACCTCAATTTGGAAACTTTCAGAGATATCTTTCAGATCTGCCCTAGATTACATGGTCAAGACTATGATGAACTTCCCATTGATGAAGTTATTGTGTCTTTCTTCAAAGAACTTAGTCATACTAGGGAAATCAAGTCAATCACCGATGTTGTTGTTGATCAGATGCATAATCCCTAGTGAAAATCAGTCTTGCATCTATAATCATTCTTCATGATCTAGATTGTCCTTTAGTGAAATATTTATTTGTTTGTATATGAACTGTATGTGACAAATCTTAGCAAATTCATGTCTTGCTTCTACTTTTCTTTTTCTTCTTCTTTTCTTTTTTTGTCTTTTATTCTCTTTTCTATTTGTCTTTGCATTGTCTTCTTTTTACTTATCTCTATCTTTTTTATTCTGATCTTCTTCTTACTTTCTTTCTTTCTCCTGTCTTCTCTTCCTCTTCTCTTCTTTTTATATAATCTTTTCTTCTTTTTTCCCCTTTTGCATTTTTCTTTCTTGTCATTCACTTTCTTCTGTTTTTTTCTTATTTCTATTACTGTTTCCATTACTTCCTCAAAAGCCAAACTTGACCCTTGAACTTGTCCCCAAGGAGAGGAAAGGTTGGAGACTAGGAAAATGCAACGGGAAGCTTCATCCTGGAAAGACGTCAGAGGAGAACCTACATTTCAAGTTGTCCTTGGATGCGTCTTGCTTCGTCAACTCCATGCTATCTGCATTTCTCACACTTGCAGATGTTCCAGAGTTTTACCATACAAACCAATTCTGGGATACTATCCAACAAGCAATGACACTTGCTACAAGGTCAGAATGGACACAAAGAAGAAATTCTACCTCAATTTGGAAACTTTCAGAGATATCTTTCAGATCTGCCCTAGATTACATAGTCAAGACTATGATGAACTTCCCACTGATGAAGTTATTGTGATCTTTCTCAAAGATACTTTGGTCGAACGGGGAAAAATCAAGTTAATCACCGATGTTGTTGTTGATCAGATGCATCAACCTTGGAGAACTTTTGCTACTATCATCAACAAAAGTCTGTCTGGAAAGACCAACCGGATCCCTTGACAAGCTTTTCGTCTTTCCGTAGACACAAAATCATTGGGGAATGTAATATAAGAAGAATGTGGACTATGTTGAACTACTTTGATAAGATTTCACTTACCAGATTAACAACAGAGGTCAAAAAAAGCAAGAGAAGATGTACTACCCTCGATTCACCAAAGTTATCATTCACTACTTCCTTACCAAAGACAAGACAATCTCCAAAAGAAACAAGATAGACATGTATACCTCCAGGGATGACTATCTGATACACACTTTAAGATTCGTCTCCGCAAATGAAGTATCTTAAATTTATGGAGCTTGACTTCCTGAATCTATGACAAGTCCTGAGATGAGGGAAATCAAAGCTTACAAGACTTACCTTGGCTATGCTACAGGAGTTACACCTCCTAAGAAGGCAAGAAAGTTCAAGAAGCATGCTTCTTCTAAACTCGTGACTGTCCCAGCCTCACCTAAAGAACCCACAAATAAGTCAAAGAGAGTTAAGAGACCTGCCAAAAAGTCTACTAATGCGCCAACAACATGTATTGTCATCAGAAATACTCCTGGTGTGTCTGTATCGAAGAAGAAATCACCAGCTAAGGCTGATAGAGGCAAAGGCATTGAGTTACTTTCGGATGCAGCACTACTTGAAGATGCTCAGCTAAAGAAATCTCTTAAGAAAAGCAACCAAGAAACTCACAAGCTTCAAGCAAGTGGCTTAAGTGAGGGAGTTGATTTTGAATCAGAGATTCCTGATGAGTCAAAAGCTAAATCTTCTGACACAAGTGAAGGAACTGGTGTGAAACTAGGGGTTCCCGATATGTCTAAAGCAGATTCTTTCAAGAGTGACAACGAATCGTGAGGAGATAGTGAAGATGACAATGAAAGCGATGACAACAATGATGAAGGCAGTGAAAATGATGATGATAGTGGTAATGATGCACAAGATAGCGAAAGGACTAATTCAGATGAAGAGGAGAATCCTAATCTTAATCTGAATGTTGATGAATAAGAAGAAACACAAGAAGAATAGTACGTACATACTCCTGACTATTCTGTACCTATTGATGAAGAAACAGATGATGAAAACAAGGAATTTGATGACGAAGAGTATGATTATTTGTACAAGGATGTGAACGTGAAATCAAAAGTTACAGAACAGGAAGAAGTAGGGAAATGAGATGTAGCGATGACTGATGCTACTTGTAAAAGTGGTACTCAAGAAAAATCATATGAGCAAGTCGTCGAAGATGCACACGTGACACTTACTACTTCACAGAAGACTGAAGGGTCAAAGCAAAGCTCTTCTGTGTCATCCGACTTTGCAAGTAAATTTCTTATCTTGGATAATGTTCCACCAGTCGTCGATGAACTCGCTTCTATGATGAATGTCAAGGTTCGTCAAGAAGAATCAAGCACTCAAGCACCCCCTCTTCTCTTAGTACCTGTAACGGCTATCCCAAAAACTTCTACTGTTCTTACAACAACCGTTACTCCAACAATTCAACCATTCACTTCCATTCCAAAACAGTCAACACCAACTCCCGAACCAACAACTGAACCTTCTACAACCTTAATTCCTGCTCTTCCTGATTTCTCTTCCATATTCTGATTCGACCATAGAGTTTCTATCTTAGAGAAGGAGCTTTCTCAATTAAAACAAGTTGATCATTCTGCTTAGATCCTCACATCTATCAGATCATAAATTCCTACAATGGTGGATGACCATCTTAGTACAAGAATTGGATTTGCTACTCAAACGGCTCTCCAGTCATACACGACAGAATTTGAGAAGAAAACTCAAGAAGAGAAGGATAGATACATTGATCTCATTGAGAAATCTATTAAGGATATCATCAAAGAAGAAGTTAAGAGTCAACTCCCTTAGATCCTACCTAAGGAAGTATAAGACTTTGCCACTCCTGTGATCCAAAGTGCCATTAATGAATCACTTGGGAACGTCATCTTAGCCAAATCTTTTTCTCAACCGAAATCAACATACGAGGTTGTAGCATCTCTCACTGAGTTTAAATTGACGAAGATTCTCTTAGACAATATACAGAAAAGTAAATCGTATCAAGCTGCTCCAGAACACAAAGAACTCTATGATGCATTGGTCAAATCTAACAAGCTCGACAAGAACCTCTTTGAATTATATGGTAACACATATTCTTTAAAGAGAGATCGTGACAACAAAGATAAAGATGAAGACCCTTCCGCTGGATCAGACCGAGGGTTAAAGAAAAGGAAGACAAGCAAGGATGTTGAACCAACAAAAGGTCCGAAAACTAAAGAATCAAAGTCTAGCTCATCCAAAGGCACCAAGTCTCAATCAAAATCTTATGGAAAGTTTGTTCAAGCAGAGGAACCAAAGTTTGAGGTTGCGATTCTGATATGCCACAGAATCAAGAAAGGAATCTGCGTAATGATGGTGAAGAACCCATGAGAGAGGTTGCTGTTGATAGAAATAATGCCTAAAAATATTATTAATATTTTTCACATCTTTACGTTTTGATAATCAAAAAATATAAAAACGTTCAATGTAAAATTAAACGTAAACAAGTAATTAGCAGTAAATTTTCATTTCGAAAATTATATCACTTAAAGGTATGAATAAATAAATGCTTAATGCATTTTAGGATCAAAGGAAATTTTTATTCAACCTCACACTTTTATAAAATGTTGTAAACATTTTTATAAACATTACAAAACATTTTCTACAATTAAAAGAAATGTTTTATTCAAAATAAACAGTTTGAAATTCAAATTTTCTGACTTAAAACGGCTAGAAAGTTCCAGAAAATTATCCCTACACAAAAGGAAAAACTAAGGAGCGCCAAGTCTAGGGCGGCCCCCTTATCTTTAAGGGGATCGCCCATAGGTAGACGCTCCTCAAGAATGTCCTATAAATACTGGACTTTTCCCCACTATTTTCTCACCTTTTGCACTCATTCTTTCTGATAAAAAACAGCCCACACATCTCATTAAAATCCTTTGATCATTTAATCATAAAACTTTGTTTCCAAGTGATCCAAGCTCAATTCCTCAAGTGCAAGAGAAGAATACTTCCATCGTCAAGTAAAGAAGTATTACACCTCAAAGGTGTATTGCAATCTTGTTGCATCCATATCATAACTTGTAAATTATTTGTAAATCTTGTAAAGTTGTGTAGTAGATAGATCTTGGTGATTGTTACAAGTATAATTGAATCTTAGTGATTCATCCTAGTTGTGATAGTTAGTTATGAAAGTAGAAGTAAAGTAGTGAAGTAGTGTGGTGAAGAATACTAAGGCGTGAAGAAGTATGATGAAGGTTGTGAAGTTGTCACCCTATTTAAGGGGGCCGGCCATAGACTCCGCTCCTCCTTCTTGTCCTATAAATACTGGACTATTCCTCAACATTTTTCTCACCTTTTGCACTCATTCTTTCTGCTCAAAACAGCCCACTTATCCTCTCTAAAATCCTTTGATCATTTAATCATAAAGCTTTGTTTCCAAGTGATCCAAGCTATATTCCTCAAGTGCAAGAGAAGAATACTTCCATCATCAAGTGAAGAAGTATTACACCTTAGTGTGCATAGCAATCTTGTTGCATTCATATCACATATTTGTAAATCAATTGTATATCTTGTAGTTGTGTGTAGTAGCTAGATCTTGGTGATCTTTGTAAGTATAGTTAGATCGTTGTGATCTTACCAAGTAGTGTTAGGTAGTTGTGATATAAGTAGTGTGGTGAAGTGAAGTCGTGAAGTTGTGAAGAAGTCGTGAAGTTTTAAAGAAGTCGTGAAGTTGTGAAGAAGTTGTGAAGTTGTGAAGAAGTCGTGAAGTTGTGAAGTCGTGAACAAGTCGTGAAGTTGTGTTGTGATAGATTGGTTCTAGCTAAGATTAGAACTCGACATTTAGCTTAGTGTCGTAAATTGATATAAGCAACGTTGTGTACGGTTTTCTCCGCCATAAGGGAGTTTGTTGACATAGTGAAGAAAACTCTCGAGTTTGGTGCTCGGGGAGTGGAGTAGGGCGAAGAGGTGCTTCGTTACCGAACCACTATAAATCCTCGCGTTGTGGTTTGATTGTTCTTACTCTTATCTCTTGTCTTACTTTATCATTTCATATATTTACATTGTTCATATTGTGCAAGCATTGAATTCACAAAAAGGTCGAATCTAAGTTTTACAAACATACATAAAACTTAAATTTAAAAAGCGGTAAACTATTCAACCC
This sequence comes from Tanacetum coccineum, assembly GCA_026074375.1. Taxonomy (NCBI): domain Eukaryota; kingdom Viridiplantae; phylum Streptophyta; class Magnoliopsida; order Asterales; family Asteraceae; genus Tanacetum; species Tanacetum coccineum. Next base: position 16,909 of record BQNB010030896.1, read on the forward strand.
CCCTTCTAGTTTTCCACAATTGGTATCAAGAGCCACGCTAAACAAGATTTTTAAAATAAATTGTATTTTAAAACTTGAATCGATCTATGGAATCGGAAAAATATTTAGAAGGGCAATCTATGCAAAGACCACCACTATTTGAAAGTGATGGATTTATTTATTGGAAAAATAGATTCGAAACTTATGTGAAGTCAAAAGATCTAGATCTTTGGCATGTTATTACCGATGGTGATTTTCCTCCCATTCAATTTAATCCCGAAACTAAAAAGGATGAAATTGTATCTTTTCACAAACAAAATGATGATCTTAAAAAGAAACTTGCTAAAAATAATGAAGCCAAAATGGTAATATATAATGCTTTACCACGTAAAGAATATGAAAGAATTTTTATGTGTCAAACCGCAAAGGAAATTTGGGATACTTTGTTAATCACTCATCAAGGTAATAATCAAGTCAAAGCAAATAAAATAGATCTTCTTGTTCAACAATATGAACAATTCATGATTCCGGAAGAGGAATCAATAGATAATGCTTTTGCTAAATTTAACACTATTATTACTAGTCTAAAAGCACTTGATGAAGGTTTTTCTAGCAAGAATTGTGTTAGGAAATTTCTTAGGGCATTGCATCCTAAATGGCGCGCAAAAGTCACGGCAATTGAAGAATCAAAGAATCTAACAACTCTTTCACTTGACGAACTTATTGGAAATTTAAAAGTCTATGAAGAAGTAATCAAGAAAGACTCCGAAACCGTCAAAAGCAAAAGAGAACAAAGTAGATCTATTGCCTTGAAAGCTAGAAAGGAATCTAGTGATGAAGATAGTTCAACCTCCGATAGTGAAGATGAAGAATACGCCATGGCCGTAAGAAACTTCAAGAAATTCTTCAAAAGACAAGGACGATTCGTAAGACAACCATATGAAGAAAGAAAATCATTCCAAAGAAATAAAGATGACAAAAATGGGAAAAGCGAAAGAAAATGTTTCAAGTGTGGAGATCCAAATCATCTCATCGGAGAATGTCCGAAACAATTAAAATATCAAAATCAAAAGGCGTTCGTTGGAGGATCTTGGAGTGATAGCGACGATGATGAAGAGGAGAAGACAAAGGACGAAAAATGTCTTATGGCTAAAGATTCTAATGAGGTACTTTCCGAAACTGAATACTTTAGTGATGACCAATCATCAATAGATGAAAATGACTTAGATAGTGAATATAGTATACTATGCAAAATAGGACTAAAAGTCATGGCTAAAAATAAAACTTTAAAACATGATAAAATAAAACTAGAAAACGAAGTACTAGAGTTAAAAAATAAATTATCTAGATTAGAAAAAGGTAAGGAAGTAAATGAAGAATGTAAATTATGTCAAGATCTTAGGTTTGAAAATGAGAAGCTTAGAAAAGAAATATCTAGGCTAAATCAATTTAATGATAGTAGTCACTCACTTAAGAAAATAATAAGTTCTCAAAAACCTTCCGGAGATAAATCCGGTTTGGGATTTAATTTTACCAAAGGGTCACCTAGTGTAACCAAACAAGTAAATTTTGTAAGTGCTCAAGAAGTCGAGTCAAAAGAAAAATTAATAGAATTAAACCTAAACTCAAAACCAAAGTTTATGCTTATAAACAATACTAAAATTCCTATTGCAAGTGATTATGACGTAAAAAGTTTTTACAAACCTTCCTTAAAACCTGGAATGGGATTTACTAAACCCTCAATAAGGTCTAAAACACCTCCTCTAAGAAGAAAGGAAAACTCTCATCCTCATTCCAAAATACCTCAACCTAGGAGGGACCAAGGTAGACCAAATTACCCTAACACTAATCACACAATGTGGAATCATCCACATCAACCAAACTTTACTCAATGTGGAGGATAGTCACCGTACATGTGTCCAAATCAAATGCAAAACATGTTCGGAAACAATAACTTCGGACCCATGCAATGATGGGGACCAAATGGCTAAATCATCACATCTTCTGAGGTCAATCATCTACAAACATCATTTGGCATTCGTCAATCAAATTGAAGAACTCACATAGGATTTCCATAAATCCTCAAAGCTTGCTACCTTGAAGATTTCAAAGAAATTTCTCTTGAAGGTTAAGGTATGTCTCACTCTCTAATTAAGTAAATTATTGATTGGTATATGATATACTTAGTATTAGTGACAGTTAGGAAATATGATAGTCATTAGAAATGCCATTTGTTGGATTTCTAGTTTTTATAGAATTTGTTCATTAGGAACAATTTCTTCACATGGATTATCCATGTACCATCACAAAAATGGAAATCTTCTATGTCCACTAGTAGCAAACTCATGTAGATGAAGAAAAATGAGTTAGTGGGTAATTATTAACATGGAAGTAGGATTAGTCTTACATCTTACGCCGGAAAGGCATGATATCAAAACACTATGGATGAAACAAACTCTCTACGTCTACGACATCCGCCTCACGTCTACAATATACTACGTCTATCGCATTTACAAAAATTCATTATTCTATCATAAAATATTTACCGTCTTGGATATACTCCAAATCGTGACATTTAATTATTTCATCCGAGATAATTAATTTACTCAATTAACAAGAAGTTAATTGAAAAAGTCACTCAATCCTCGTTAATCCTTCTTTCGGCTTGACAACTTGATTATTTCATCCGAAGTAATTAAAGTTTTTTTTAACGAAAAGTTAATTAAAAGTGTTAAGTATTCTTTCTCGATCGTTTACTAGATTATATTAAATAATATTACTAGTATATCCCGACGTATTTTGATATTTATACTTCTCACAAAACTGGCCAAAAAATCGAAAATATATTTTTCAGGTGGTGGCCCCCTTAATTTTAAGGGGATCGGCCGTATAAAAGAGGCGGCCCCCTTAATTATTTAAGGGGACCGCCTATCTGGAAAAACAAGCACCCCCTTTCAGTCAAAAATATATACCCAAACATCATTTTTTTTTCTTCTTCTTCCTCCATCTGCTGTGAACGAACCACCCTCACCAAAACCTTCAAAAATCATACCTCAAATCACTAAACTAACCAAAATTCACAAGAGGAAATCACAAACAAGTCAATCAATAACATCAATTGTAAGCCTTTTCAACCTTCTCTTGTTTAATTTCATCTAATTTTGGTCTTAATCAAAATTGGGTATTTTTGATTATTTTTATAATTCTCGTTTTGGTCTAAAAATTCCATAACTATAATGATACTCGTAGTCATAGGAACACTACATTCTTGAATCAAAACACTAATTGAGTCACAAATGTTTTTTTTGTTCGAAAATTGTATGAATATACATACATTTTTTTTAATTTTTAAAAACAAGGCTTATACATTGTTGATTCATGCCAAAAACATGTTGAAACAACATTACTTTGCTCATCAAAATTTACATTCCCAAATGTATACTTCTCAAATCAATAAAATGTATTATAAAAATAAATGGGTGTTTGGTTCGTTTCTTAGGATCAAAATGACCATCACCATAGGTTTTTTACTTGTATAAACACTTAACTAACTTATATAAGTCATCAATATATATAATTCATATATATATTGATATATTTTATGAATGATATAAATTAAAGGGGCGTTTGGCTTAACCTTTTAAAAACATGGTTTTGAGTCAAATCAAACACTATTTAACTTTTGTCAAGTAAAAAAAAACTACTATTTACTTATACTTGTCAACAAAATATATACTTGACATATAGTTTTTGACAAACTTAAACAAATTTTATATTAATAAGGGAGTGTTTGGTTCATTGTCTTGATGTTGAAATATATAACTAATATATATTCTTCGACATCCTAGATTAAGTCAAAAATAAATTAAGGAACATATGGATAACTTCTTAGGTTTTTACTTTTAGAGACGAAGTAATCCTTGTCCCACATTTATCATTATACAAAAATAAATTTCATTTTACTTTTTTTTTGTCGTTGATAACTTGCTTAGGTGACAAAAATGCCGAAAGCCACTACCACCGATATATCCCTTACTAAATCCTACATACCAAAAGTATCCAAAATCCCTAGCATCTCCCCTACCATTGCCAAATTCTATAAATCCATTGAAAATCGCAACATTCACGAAGGTCATGTTGTTGATCAAGCCTACTACAAATCCAACAACATCGAGCGTCTCTTCACAAACATTCGCTTCGATTGTCTCTTTCAAATCAACGAACCGATTGTTCCGAGATTTATTCTAGACTTCTATAGTCAAGTCACGGTTCAAACCGATGAATATGGCTATCTTGTCATCTCTTTTATGATTCAACATGAATTCATAACTCTCACTCTTGCTCAATTCGGTCAAATCCTCAAAATTCCTTACAACGGTCAAGCCGTTTTCACTAACGATTGGAACCTTGCATCTCTTGAGTATTCTCAAGAAACCGAGGGACCATATTGCACCGAACTTCCTACTCCCGACGACATTCATCGACTTCTTAAATTGGAACGTGTCATGGTAGACCGTACCATTAAGAGTTAAACCGTCACTCTAACTCCAAATCAAATCCTCACTAAAGAACTAAGCCCCGACATGAAGCAATGAGAAGAACTCATTCGAGAGAATGTGTTCGGACTAGGAGGACATCGGGACCATCTCCCCGCTTGTCTTGCTTACATGTTGTATTGTGTTGTTGCCGAAGAACAACACAATCTTGCTTACTTCTTTGTCAAAAGAATCAAATGTGCTAGAGCTACTCCAACCGCAAATCTTCTATATGGCATATTCTTGACTCGTCTTTATCGACATGTCATGGAAGCATATCCTCATCTCGACAATGGCATCTATAACATTGTTGATCGAGTCATGCATCCTCTTGCTCTTAAACAACCTCGTCGACCTCGAAGTAATCTTGGCAAAGCACGTCACTCCGTCTCTTCTTCATCCTCTCATCATCAAGGCATGTCATCTCATCAACACGATGATGATGATGACAATGTCGAAACTTCGCGAGCAAGCCACATACATCTCCTAACACTTTCTTTTCTCTCTCAATCACCGACTTACCAAAACTATGGAATACCTTACTCTTAACACCAATAATGATGAAATCTCTTTTGCACGGGCAAACCACCTTGCTCAACCAAACGCAACAAATGCACGAGGAGATGTGTGGAGGATTCAAGTCATTTGGAAAGGCATTAAAAAGGGTGTTTAGCAAGAAGAAAAAGTGAAGACAATGGAGACAAGTTAGCTTGTTAGCTAATTGTAGTTTGAGACAATAATTTATCTTTTTTTTTGGTTGTTCTAAATTTTCTTATGTGATGTTTTATACGTTCTTCTCGGAAAAGACATGGATGTTTATTATTTTTTTGAATGCCTTGCTTGCTTGGATGTTATGGAAATTTTAATTGTTTAGTTTTTTCTCTAATTATGTTATTTTGGTTCAATGACTTTAATGTGTTATTAACATGTTCTTTGAAGTGTTTATAAAACTCAATTGGACTTGATGCCAAATAACCACCAAAAACAGAAAAAACTCTACTTGAAAATTCAGAGAATTTTTTTTTCTCTGTCAAAAAGATTTTCAGCAAGAGGGCGGCCCATAATTCATACTCGGGCGGCCCCTTATCATTTAAGGGGACAGCTCCTATTTAAGGGGAACCCGCCATAGTACTTATCACGGGTTTATAAATATTTTTTCTGCTTTTTGCCCTCTTTTACCTAGTATCAGCTATATTTGCCCAGAATGCTCAAACAAAATTTAGAATACCCTAAACTTATTCAAATTCATTCCATTTTCAAACAAATCTCTTCCAATAAATTCCCTCCAAATGCATATCATCAATTCACCGTCTCCCTCATTCATCATCAACCACCATAAACCTCCATGACCTCCACTAGAGCCTCTATTTCCAAAGTCTCCAAGAGACCAAAAATCAACATCATTCCACCAAAACAATTGTTTGTGGATTTAACCCAAGATGACACAAAAACTCCATCACCCAAACTTCAAATTTCATCACCTAGTGCTCCTAATGCACCCTCCAAAACACCATCAACCAAAGACACTTCTTCATCTTCAATTGATTACATATCCAAATCAGCAACCTCATCAACATCACTTTCACCAAATGGTTACTTGAACCCACCAACATCTCCTCCTCCAAGAGTTTCTCCACCACCTCCAACTCAAGAAAATGCATCAATGGACATCACTCTTACCTTTTCCCCAATTACCCCACTTGATGTACAATTTGATACTCCATCACCTTCACCACCTATCATTGGGCATCCTATTCTTTGGAATTTACTTGAAGCACATGGTGACTCGTGCCTTTGTTGTATCCACAACCGAACCCTTATTTTTTGGTTAAGAGATGAACTTCAATATATGTTTTCATATATAGAACATATGCTCTCACAACTACTAATCATCATCCCACCACCTCCACCATTCTCCCTAAAGTAAACATACTCTATGTTTAGTCTCTCAAATAATTGATCGTCTACCATTTTGCAAGCAAGTCCTATGGAGCTTTACTAGTTATAGGACTTTTTGTAGTTTAAATCTCATGTATGTTAGCATGTTATTTTTTTTATGTATGCATGAGTGTGTTTCACACAAAATAGTATGACATGCCATTAAACAAGAAACAAACATATGCAGACAACTATTATTTGTTTACTCTCAAACATATCCTAATAAATAACTTAACGCAGCAACAGAATTTGTGCATGCTTATCACAAAATTACTAAGGATCTTCTAAGAAAGCATAAAAAAGCAAGTAGGGAAACATTCCCATGTGTGAAGGAGACAAGTTCATTGTACAGAAAACTTCAAGGATTACTACATGTTAATAAGTCCTCCCATGGACGGAACTTGAACGTTTTCTATGGAGGGGCGAACTTGAAAACTATTTATTTTAAAGGGGGCGATATACACTACAATGAAATTTTTCTATAAAAAATGACTAAAAGCATATTTAAAAAGTTATAAAATACATATAGGGTCGAAAAATATGGGGGGGCCACAACCTTGGTCCCTTCTAAGTTCCGTCCCTGAGTCCTCCTATGCCTACTGTACAACTAATACCAACAAGAAAAAAGTGAAAATCGCGCTTAGCATCTAATAAATTTTAGTACAAATCATGTTTTTGTAAATGCATGCTAACTAGGAGTCATATTTTCCATGCCCCTTTTCACCTGTACAAAGTGCCTACGAATAAATTTATAAGCGCGGAAAACATATATTATACGTACCTTTGAGCAACATTCAATAACAGATAGAAGCATATTATCCATTTTCGACTCGAACTCAGGAGTTCACCATTGATCAGTAACTGATTTACAAGGAGGTACTACGAAGTAACATTCAAGATCCAAAACTGTATGAAACGAAGGATCCTTCGAAGCCATGACTTGCTAACAAACATTATTCAACATCATATATCCTCAAAAGTGAGGCGTGCATGATGTTTACAAGACAATTGTATGTAAGATCACCACGTTGGTTGTTGTTCATGTAGGGCACTTTTGATAGATGGTTGTTGTTCATTGTTGAACGACTTGTTTTAGGTTTTAACTTTTAAGAGTAGACAGCAGTTCTGGATTATTGGGCTTGGGCTGAGAGACTAGTTAGAATGGGCTTAGCAGGGCTGTGTGAGTTGGGCTTACAATGGCCTGGAAGACTAATTTGGATTCATTAATGTTCTTTCATGATCTTAAACCGAAACCGAACCGAAAACTGAACCGAAGTTATAACCGAACTAAATTTGCCAAAGCCGAAACGAATCAAATTGAGTATTGAATTTTCGGTTTCGATATAGTTTTGACAAAATGTAAAACCGAACCGAACCGAAAACCGAATTCACATAAATATATATATTTTTTTATATTTATATAAAAAAAACTTTAAAACTATTTCCTAGTATAAATATAATACTTTTTAAGCTTAACACTTTATTTGGTGGTAAAAATCTAATGAAAAAAAAATTATGTAACTCGGATCAACCCGAAAGCCGAACCGAACTCAAATTCGTTTTCGATTCCGTTTAATCCAATTTGAATTTGGTTTGGTTCGGTTTTCAGTTTTACCCAGAAATTTCTTTTTACCAAACTGAATGAACCGAACAACCCGATAACCGAACCGATAGAACACCCCTAGTTATAAACATACCATATACACCCAGAGATTCTGAATATTGCAGCAAAAATCAATTTCAATTCATTATAAAACATAGGACCTTGCAATCTGCAGAAGAGACCTACTAGTACCAGCTTCCATCCACAAGGTTTACGGTGAATGAACTTGAAAAGTTCGACCTATTTGATCTCTTTCCCTGTTTATTTGACCCGTTTGATACAAAACACAGGCCACATTTATAGCATTCTCCTAGATATGTTCTCCTATAGGCTGCAAAGTTCACTTTCCTTTATTGCATCTTTTTAGTTCAAGCCTCGATTTCGCTCATTTCATTTCATCCTAAAGCTACTACCATTCTTACTCTTAACGGAATTCCAACCAGAAATTTTCTCCCATCACCAGAAAGACTAAAATATTCACAAACTAACCGAAGAATCCTCCTAATCATATAAAGAGATTACATCTAATGTTTAACCTAAAATGTGATGTAAGTTTAGGCTAATAGTTTGCTACTCGTCACTTATACTCGTCTTTTGCAAGCAAATTTCGATAAACCAACAAATATGCAATATGAAAAAGTCCGACCCATTTAATCTCTTTTCCCGTTTTACTAAAAATATATTTGACCCGTTGAGATAAAACACCACCCAAGTTTATACTATTCTCCTAGATATGTTCTCCTATAGGCTGCAATGTTCACTTTCCTGTACTGCAGCTTTGTAGTTCAGGCATCAATTACACTCATTTCATCCTAAAGCCACTAATTCCAACGATAAATTTTCTCGCATCACCAGAAAGACTAAAATATTCGCAAACTAACCAAGAAATCCTCCTAATCATCTAATATCGCATTACCCTCATATAATGAGATTACAGCTAACGTTCAACATAAAATGTGGTATAACTTTAGGCAAACAGTTTGTTACCTCGTCATTTATACTCGGCTTTTGCAATCAAATTTCAATAGCTTAATAAACCAACAAATATGCAATTTCAAGATTAAACTCTCTTAACAAGCAAAGATCGACTGTGATTGTCTCGACTTCCTTACCTCTAAACTTACATAAGACGTATACCAACTCGTAACCATGATGTATAGATACCAGTAAATCACAAGTATCTAATTTCATTTGTCGAATTCGCATAATATTTTATATTGGTTACCACTTATCATTCTTTACTCACCATAACAATAACAAAAAGATTTAGCTTTATTTCATACTAAATCAAGTTCAACACATTCATATCAAAGTAGTAAAACTACTCATCATGATCATAAACACAATAGATCCATACATGACAACATAAAAACATACACTTGACATCAACATATAACAAAACCAACAACAAACACATCACACATTAAACCACACTTCTTAACTCTTAAGCAAGCGCCTCATAACGATCACCACTACGATCCGGATTGACACAAACGATAGCGTAAACCGCGTAAATTATCCCAGGAAGATATCCCAGAATAGTCAACACCAAACATATAAAGAACTCAACCTGCAAAAAAATGTATATCTCATTTAAACTTTTTTTTATATAAAGAAATGGTTAATTACTTGAAAATGTATTATACTTGTCACTTTTTGTTACTGTGTGTATCGAACTTTTTTTTTTCTTGTCGTGTGTATTGAACTTTCAAATTTGGACCTTTTTGTGTATTTTTGCCACTATTCAGCCATGTAAAATACCATTTTACCCTTCGAAATTTAGAAAAAGTAAAGGTAAAATGGTCATAAATACACACAAAGGTCAAAATTGAAAGTTCAATACACACTAAGAAGAAAAAAAAGTTCGATACACACGATAACAAAAAGTGACAAGTATAATACATTTTCAAGTATATATTTCATTTAAACATTTTTTTTATACATAGATAAAGTAACTATCTCACAATATATACAAATATTTAACGCATTTCTTTTAAACGGGCATTTTATTTAATTTTAATGACTTACAGTGCAACAACCGTAACGGAGACAAACACCCAAAGGTGGTAAGAGGATTGAGAGTATGATCTCACAAAGAAGAAGACATCCTGATGTCATTTTTTTTTATGAAAAAAAGTTGTGGTTTTTGGTGATAAGATCTGAAAGTTTTATGGGTTCAGTATTTAAGTAAATTGTGTGAAATTATTGGGTGACCACTCCTTTATGTGAGGACACCACGTGGGAAACCAATCAAAGAAAAATCTACCTTGAAGACTTTTTATTATAAAATAGTGGTTTTTTCTTCTTAAAAAATTGTGACTCAACAGTTTTCTACCTTGAAGACTTTTTTAGTCAATGACAAAAAATTAACGGTAAATGTTATATAAGCCTTATAAAATTTTGTTAAACTATAAAAAAAGTTATTATAATTATAAAATATTTGTCGTTGATAAGGTCATCTAATTAGGCTCTGTTTGGCAACAAGCGTTTTAGAGCGTTTAATATCGACAAGCGATAAGCATTTTAGATGAAAAACTTGTTTGGTAACACCTCAATAAGCATTTGATATTGTTTAACTGATTCAATCTCAAATGCTTCCTCAAGAAGCATTTGAGAAGCACTGCTAGCATTTTGTTTATAAAATTAAATTTATACCCTCAAATATAACATTTGTAATTTTTTTAATTGTGTTATATGCCTTTTTTCGTATTTTTACACTTTCTAATTACAGTTTACAGCTACGTTACTAAACACCTTTTTTAAACAAATAATTGTTGCTTACTGCTCTTGCTAACTGCTACTGCTTAATCTGATACTGCTACGTGTCGCCAAACATACCTTATATGTTAACAGTTAAGAGCATTTTAGAGGCGAACAATTGTCAAGAGGCAATATTGTTCACGAAAGAGTATACTGCAAAAGAAAATTGCAAAAATACTTCTCGCGATTTACTTGCGTTGTCAAAACAGTTCTTAAAACATAGAAAAAAAGTCTAACGTTTACTTACAGTTACAAAAACATACCTTGTGTCAAATCTATGAAATGTTTGTGTAACAAAAATTACATAAATATCCCTCCGTTATACTTGTGTTATAGAAACAGTCCCAAAATTTTGCAAACGTCATCCATGTCGTTACTTGTGATTACATGAACAGTCCCTGAATTAATCTGCACCCCGCAGCGAAGCGCTTGCAAAAAAAATCCTATTTTTGACATATTTGACTGAACATTTTGGTTAAAGTGATCCTTACGTGTACAAATTGTTAAAAACTAACATAAAGCGGGAACACATTAGCAAGCAATTGGGCCATAATTCTTGGGTCTGGTCTATACTCGCCTTACCCGATCCATCGGCGTTATACACCAGATGGTTTTCTCAGTTGTCACTCAAATCTCTTCCCTATCCATTGGAAATCCGATCCATTGAACACCCGTCGGTTGACTCCTAACCCGGTCCGGCGATAGCAATTAAGCAATATTATATCATCGCTATAGTGATTTGTAAGAGGGTGAACAGTAGATAATACTATAAATCCTTTATTATATTTTGCTTAGTGCTTACTGCCAGCTAATCTTTCACTTAATTGTTTTTGTTATTCCATGGTGGTCATCTGTCTTCCAGTATTTTTTGGGCGAGTTTTAGGTTTATATGCTTTCAGGTTAGGTTTTTGGTCTATCTTAGGTTTGAAATTGCTATTGTTTTTGTTGTTGTTGTTTTGATCGGATCTGTTGATATTGTTAAGGTTAGTTGAATGCATTGTTGGTTGCTTCATTGATGTCGTGTTGTTATTGTGGTTCTTTGCATGTTAAGGGTTGTTTGATTATTGGGGTTTGTTGGGGTTGATTTTGAATATTGGATTTTGTTGAGCTTGTGGCTTATTTATAAGACATTATTTGATGCTTGATTGTTGTCGTGGTGTTCGGAATTGAATGCATTTATATTTGATTGTTGTGGTTCTTTGTGATGTTAAGGGATGTTTGATTAATGGTTTGTGGGGTTATTATGGAATATTGGCTTTTTCTTGAACTTATTGCCTTATATTAAGGACATTATTTGAAGATGGTTAGATTATCTTATTTTGCCAGGTTTATGATTGTTTTTTGAATTGTTTTGTTCAATGGTATCATTGTATTTTGGTTTAGTGCATTTGCTTGTTTGCTTTTATGTTATGCTTCTTTCTGATGTTAAGGGTTGTTTGATTATTGGGGTTTGTTGGGGTTGATTAGAAATATTGGCTTTTGTTGAGCTTATACATTATTTATAAGACATTATTTAAATAAGTGTTCGATAAACTTATTTTTCCGCTTAATATAACTCTTTATTTTGCTTATTGCGCTTTTTCAATTTTTTGGTGTGAAATAAACTAATCCTAAAAAAAAAAAATATATTTAAAAAAATTTTTTGATTATAATTGGTTGGGTTGATGAGTCTCACTGGGTTCGATTAAAGCTGAGATGGTTCGTAACTTGGCGGGGAAACTCAATGAGGTTGCAGCCATGGCAGAAGTATCCTCTTTCTTCGATTGTTTGCCTATGCGAGGCTCATTTCAGATGATATTTACACTTTTTGCATCGTGCTTTGCTGATGCTAATATTGCGCTCTGTGAATAATGAATGGGGACTTTAATTGCTTATATCATTTGTACCGGTTTACCAGAGATTTATCTATGTCTTTAAATACCGTTGTTGAACTTATTTAAGCTTCTGCATTTTAACTTTGAATCTTTTAAATTTCATCGATGTAAAACTTATTATTAGTATTTTAAAACTTTGCAACAGTGTTTATTTTTCAAAACGTACCCTTAGTGGTCGTTCTTTATGCTATGTACTTGAGATGCTCAATAAAGTCACGCCTCCGGACACGTATTTTGTCCAGGCCCCGTCTGAGGGTGTGACACTTCGCAGCCATAGCGGACCTCGGTTCTTTTTGACCCTATTTTGTTTAAAAATCTGAACCCAAATAGTTACTGTATTGGATATCTTTTGTTGAATGGCATATTAATTATAAAAAATTCTTTTAAAAAGCTAGATGTGCTTCAGTCATGTTTTTTGGTTAGTGTTTGAACGGGTTCGGAACGAATAGGCGGGTGGTTTGCGGTTTGGATTGGTAATGTGCTGGGAACACAAAACTTATTCTTAAAAAACATCAAGAGCGTGTCGGACGACGATAAGCTTTCTTCGTGCTATTAATGAATAATTAGGGGTTTTGTTTAATGTGTTGTAAGGATGTGTTTGTGCTTGTCGTTTCTGTGTTGTGGTTGGTTTCAGCTTATTCAGCTTTTATGGTTTTTTTTATATCATGAGTTCTTTTATTATTGGGGTTACCTAGTTTATTTATCAGCTTTATTTGTTTTAGGTAGTTGGCAGTCTTTCCCTACATAATGAGAGGGCAATACATGATAAATTTGTGTTTACAACCATGGTGGAGGACGACACCTTGATGTTGGTCGCAGTGCACATGTACAAAAGGGTGGTGCGGGGATGCCCATGTTCAGTTAATTTTACCTTTATGTTTGTTTTTAACAATGTGTGTTACTAGATTATAGCACGATTGCATTTGAAAACGCCTTGGGATGCTTCATATATATGTAATGTAGTAATTTGGCTGGATGGCGGGCTTATGATTTTTTAGAACCTCAAGCTTTAATCTGAGCCAAATGATCTTTCAATTTTCCTCCTTTAATTTCCTGACCACGGTACCCGTGGGATCTGTTGTCCCTATAAAGTATGAGTTTTTGATAAAATCTTTTACTTAATATGGATGATCGATCTACGTGTACCGTTTTCGTGAAACTAGAGGAATAACAAACAATGTTCTATTCTCTTTTGTATTGTTATTTTGCAGCGTTGTTTTGTATTTATTGTGTCATGAATTTGGTTTATCATGGTAAAGGATTGGTTGAATACATTGTTAAGTTGACGTTATTCACGGCTGAATTTGTGTCGCTTTTGTGTCGCTTTGTAAAAAAGAACTGTTCAATATGGCGATGTCGATGTAGATAAAAGGAAATTCATCACATCTTGGCGGGGCAGCTATTAAGCTTGCAGCCATGGCGGATGAATACTGTTTGCAGACCCTTTTTGGGTACGGTTATATGGTGTCCCCTAAAAGGCAAACAATCTTGATTGTTTTCTGTAATCTTATTGTTAAAAGTTAACATAAAACGAGAACACATTAGCAAAATACTGTAGACATAACTGTTGGAATGTTTTCATACCCGCCTTACCTGATACATCTGAGTTATACATTGTGGCAGGGTCACCCTCCTATGTTTGCATCCATACATTATAGCAGTGCTTATGGTTGTAATGACTATAAGGAGGTTCGATTAAAGTTGTGAACGTCTGTGTGTCTTGGCAAGGCAGATTTACTTGTTTGCAGCCATGGCGGATGTTCGCTGTATTTGTTCCTTGAGCTATATTATGAGCCACATATCTTTAACTGAGCACTCTACTGATTATTTGTCATGGATTGTTGTGATTATCTGGTTGGATTAAGAACGAACCCATAGACGTTTTACGAATTGAATTGGTCATGTGGTTGTATTTTTAGCTGTAAAAGCTGAGAGGAATATGTTATCCATCGGCGAATGTGTACACCTGAAAATGAATACAACTCTTTGCTTGATTTCTTCCTTTTTGCAACTTCGTGTCAAGCCATCCCACATCATTTAATTGTTCCTATTAAGTGACAGCCTTTAACGAGAAACCGGTTTGTTGCTCTTACCTAATGGGTACAATTGGTGCCACGGGAGCTTTTGGCAAGAAGTTATAAAAATTGATTCAACAATCATTCGATGTAGTACAAGTGTGATGGTATCTTTTTGTGCTAGCCTCAATTCGTGTCTTGGCTAGGTAAACTCTTATGTTTGCAGCCATGGTGGATGTCCACTTTTTCTGATTGTTAAGCTCATGGGTTGTGGGTAACTTTTTGTCTACAATCATAGCATCTGCTGTTTACGGATCGGATTTCCAATGGATATGGAATAGATGTGAATGAAAACTGAGGAAACCATCTGATGTATAACACCGATGGATCGTGTAAGGCGGGTATGGACACGACCCAAGAATTATGAGCTAATTGTTTTGCTGATGTGTATCATCTACTGTTCACCCTATCACAAATCACTTTAGCAGTGATATAATATTGTTTAATTGCTATCGTCGGCCCGATAAGGGATGCCTGATGGGAAAGAAATGGTGTATTAGTTCGACGGATTGTTACGTCTGTGTTATATTCCATTTCGGTATATCCAATAATGCAGGATATGATGAACTAAATTCTGAGCCTTGTGAACACATAAATGATCTTTGCAATGTGAAAAACTGAGATTAAGTGGAATGATTAGCTGGCATTTAGCACTTATCAAAATATAATAACCGATCTACTGTAGCATTTGCTTTCTACTTTCTCAATAACTTAAGCTCTATACCACTAGATGTTATTGGTTTCTTAAAAAATTGTCTGATAGTTGGGTGTTTGATGAGGCTATGATGAACACAAACACCTTAATTTTTGTAAGTCTCTAACTTGGCTCGGCGACCTACTAGGTCTGCAGCCATGGCAAACTTTTGGTTTTCAGAACCGTAAGCTTTAATCTGAGCCAAACTTTCCTTCAACACCCGTATATGACTTTTGGTGCCAATTAATATCCGAAGTAGGGAAATTTTCTATGATGCTTGCAAGAAGAGGTATGGTCACAAAAAGGCTTACATAGAAATCTTTATGTGACCTTAGTCTTGGCTAAACTTCTCCTTGCACGCATCAGGATTTTCCCGTGTCTTTGCGATATACAAACTAAGACAATGATGATAATTGAATGTGTTAGTCGCTTATTTATAAGAGACATTACCCGTTTCTTGGCGTGGCAACCTGTTAGGCTTGCAGCCATGACGGGCATATCTAATTTTTTTTATTTCATGGTTGCCATGTGTTTTCCATTATTTTTTTGTGGTTTTTAGATTTCTGCACTATGAGGTTAGGTGTTGTTCATTTTGTTTCTTTAAGATCCAAGCGTCGTTGTACTTTAGGTTTGCCATTCTATGCTTTCATGTTGTTTGGCTTATTGCAGCATGTTGTTATGCTCTAATGAATGCATTGCTTGGATAAATTATGGGTATTGTTTTGTGAACATGTATATGTATAAGACTAACCACTCAGAGAAACTTACAGGTTAGGTGTTAGTCACTTTTTTGTCCAAGAGAAAACCAATGGTGTGTCTTAGGTTTGAAATAATATTGTTATCCTGTTGTTTGGTTTATTGCAGTATATTGTTGCGCTATAAGAAATGCATTGTTAGAATAAATTACGCACATTGTTTTGTGTTGTTGTTTTGTTAAATTGTCAACGGCCATCCTATTACTGATCATGCTCATCGAGGGTGTCCATTAGGCGCGTGATTTTCATGCCAATACTCTAGGTATTATTTAAGAATTTATAAAACAAGGAATTTCCGATTGTTTGAAAACAAGGATTTTTGTTGTTTTCTTGATTCTCGAATAATTGCCTAGAGTGGGTGGGGCAGGCACAAGACATATGAGGCCTGAAAGTCTGTGTATTTGTAGATGCAGGTTGATCAATTCTTTAGATTGTTTTAATGGATGCATGTTATTCTCAAGTTGTGACGAGTTTGAAGATGTCCGGTTAAAGCTGAGATTACCTGTATCTTGGTGGGACAACTTGTTAGGGTTGCAGCCATGGCAGGTGTATCCTCTTTTCCTTAAATGTTACCGTATTTGAGCCTATACTAGAAAAATGGCTATTATGAAATATTATTTGTAGTCGGATGAATTATTGGTTGCTTCATTGTATGGCTTATTTATAAGACATTATTTAAAGTTGCTCGATTACTGTCATGGTGCTATAAATTGAATACATTTATACTTAACCGTTGTGGTTTTTCATGTTGTTAAGGGTTGTTTGATTCTTGAGGTTTGTTGGGGTTGATTATGAATATTGGCTTTTGTTGCACTTATGGCTTATTTATAAAACATTATTTGAAGATGGTTAATGTTAGTCGAGGTTGTGATGAGTTTGAAGGGGACCGATTAAAGCTGAGACTACCCGTATATTAGCGCGGCAACCTGTTAGGGTTGCAGCCATGTCGTATGTTGGTGCAACATTGACTATGATCTCCTTTATGTTTTAATGATGATAAATAAACATTCTCAAACCATAAAATAACAAATGATAGCCAAAATCCGTAAAATAGGATTTTCACCTCTGGTCATGCGTCAGCACGTGGCCAACATGCCACTTGCGAATTTCGTTTTTACAGATTTGATTTTGTCGGCTTTTCTCTTACCCGACACATGTGGAAACTTCAATAAAGGTATGTACATGATATTTGAGCATTTAGGAACACTCCAAATGAGGTTTAGACTTAGAGAGGAGCAAAACGAATCCTCTCGTTTTCCCATAAAATGCCAACTCAAACCTTTTATCAAACGCCTCTAGCCAAGGCCGAGACTTATTTTTAAACCTAGTATGATCATGTTTTCAACATACCAACATGCGAAATTATTCATTTGACCTTAACCCGGATTTACGTTGTTCCTAATCACGTAACGGGTTTTACTCCCTTATTGGTCAAACTAAGCCAAAGGTCACTTTGCGTGAACGCATCCTTTCCCGTTATGGGATATGCTTTACTTATGATGCAAAGCACTTAGCTTGTTTGCATCAAGATGATTAGTGATCAAATCCATTGTTGATTATCTTGGATTAAAGTCAAAATGACTAATTGAGTTTGTGGTATTTGGAAGTTAATTATACCTTGACTTTTCCTACTTCCATACCCACAAATGTTTTTACAAACTCATATGTATTCCTCACATGTACAAGTCCGCACTTCTTCTATACAATATTACAACCCAATCTTCCTAATCATTTGTTCACCATTCTTACACAATAAATGATTTCATCTCTTCCACACACACTCCAAACATCTTCTTCCTAAACAATCCCATAATCACATTTGCCCACTCTTTCATCTCTTATTGGCAATGTGGTTATTAACCTAAATTAATCCTTTGATTTCATCATCTTGTTCATTCTTCATCTTCATCTTCAAACCTTCATACACATAAACCTTCACCAAATAAACCTCAAACCTTATCCTCAAAATGTCAACTCACCTTCTCTTACACAATATACTATCTTTGTACTTGTTGTACCTTATGTTCCCTACATTCCCAACCAGGGATCTTCCATATCCTTTCAACACATTCTCCACCGCATATTTACTATTCACCTTCTTTTCTATAAAATTCAAATATCACACACACACACACACACTTCTTCATTTTCACCCTTGATCAAGACATGTCATCAATCTAAGTTCCCACACTCTTTTCTTCTCAACCCTTGGATTGAATCTCAAACAAACACAACAAACACACTTTCACTTCTACCCTTAATCAAGTCACCTCATCAATCCAAACGCCCTCATTCTCTTCTTAACCATTGGATTGAATACTAATCTCAAACAAACACAACTTCTCTCACAAATATTCTTTTCTCACTCACACAACAAACACAACTCTCTTATCACCCTTGATCTTGCCATATCACGTATCCTACTTACATCTCTTCTCTACATCCTCACCCTTTATTTCAAACAAGATCAATAGGATCCTTTCCATCACATCATGACAACTCATACACAACCCATTCATTGTTATCCAACATGTAGCTAAATGAATTAGAAATTCAAATTTCAAATCTTTCCCCCTTTCTCTCCAAGCAAAGAATATTCCAAGAATATTCTCTTGTACCCTAACTATCTATTTCAAATCTTTACTTAGATCCCAACTAAGCTAGTTAGACCTTGAGGAATATCCAAAATATCCTTTTCGAATAATTCTTTTCTCTCTTTACAATATCGAATAAGCAAAAGGCTTTTAAACACTTCACAAACACTTATATTAAATGTCTATTTGAGTTGGTTAACCTTGAGTGTAAGAATGATTAAAAGGTCATAACGTGAAGTATAATTGGGGGTTTAACAAGAGCGGGTAGTTAAAAAGCCAAGAACCTAGAAAATGGTTTCGGGCATCTGGCGCGCTGGCCACACGCTGACACATGGCCAGTGCGCCACTTACGAAATGCATTTTCCCAATTTGGGTTCTTGGCCTATAAATACCCCCTCTTGGCCTTTGTATTTGTCACACACTGCTAGAAGCGGAAACAAGAGGTGCGACGTTTCGAAGACATCTCATAAGATTGTAGATTACACCATACTTAGTGAAAAGAAATTTAATTTACAATGTTACATAAGATACAATTCTTGATGGAAGAAACATTTGTCTTTAGAACACATCTTGGCCAATGGATAACTTTGATTTCAAGTACTTTCAATTTATAAATGTTGATCACCCGAAAATGATACTCGAAAAGGTCAACATAAAGTTGGTGAGCTCGTAGGATTGGAGTGTAAACCTAGTTAATGTGCCAAAATTTACAGTGGGACAATAGTGCAATACAATAGCGGAGTGCAATACAATAGCGGAGTGCAAACAGTATTAATATAATTCCAACATAATTATATCAAATCATATCACAACAATTCAAGTCATATCAAATCATATCAACTCAAACAAATCAATAGTGGCCTAAGTGCTTATAATTTTTCAAACCTATCGCCTATCAGTTGGAGCTACATAGTCGGCTAAGTAGTATTTGAAGAATTAATAACATGGTCATCATAAATGAGTCATGTATATAAGCACATCAAGTACGCAATTATAAGCACATATGAATATTGTCCAAAAACGTAAAGATAGTTTAGCACAGTTGGAAAACAGCTTGAAAAGAATTGAGTATCATTTTTCCCTGGTTTAAAAGTGGGGCTACGAAGAATCACCTTAAATAAGGATGAAAGTAGCTGAAATAAATGATCAAGGAATAACGTGCAATGGTTTCGGTCACGTCCTATTAATAAAGTTTTATTTTAGAGATATGTTATATGAGAATGAACTGATGCATATGAGTTTATAAAAGGATTTGTATTGTTGTTGTAAAAGGTTTTGTATCATTGTTGGTGTGGTGGTTGATAAGTTTGACTTGATAAAATTATGTCAAAGTACGATATATATACATATATGTATTATATAGAAAATACAGGACTAAATAAGAAGACAAGTAAATAAGAAATAACTGGACGAGGAGTAAACAAGAAATAAGTGAATGGTAAATAAATAAATGAGAAATAAATAGATAAGAAATAAATGAATACGAAATAAATAAATAAGAATTAAATATGTTTCGGCAACTTACCCGATACCTCAAGTAAATTAGATAAGACGATCTTGATATAAGTGTTAAGAATGTTTTAACACACAGAATAAATAATAGAAGTTTTATATAAAACTATATTTTTTGTCTTTTAGTTGGATATTAAAATAACATTATTTTATTATTTCATCTTTTTGTCAGGTTTTTAAGAAAGTAGGTCTTTGTAAAAATATTTCTAAGTATAATATTATTATAAAATTTCGGCATGACTTGTTTGTTTATAAACATTTTCCAAGGTCGTAGACCTTATTCTAAAACACTTTTTCAACTAGACTAATTCCCGACAAAATGCCAAATTACGACGTTTACACGTTTTATCCAAACACATTTTCAAATGACTATTTTAACTATCCTAAACCTATATAAGTCCAAATCCAATGAGTCGATCAATAATCCGTTTTAGAAGTCCAAGTTCACTTGCTTTCACTCATTGGGCCAATTAGCCCAATGTTAGTCCAAATTCACTAGTTAAGTTTTTAGCCCATAAGTTTAGCCCAATACGAGTTTACTAGTTAGCCCGATTATATATAACCAAAATATCCATTGAGTTTAATAAATCGAAACACTTAAGATTATAAATAAGCTACATATAAAAATAAGTTATATGATATAAAAGTTTATAAGCCAAGCATATTAAGCTCGAAAATAAGCCATAAGCTCGGGGTTAATAATAAGCCGAGATTTATGCTTATGAATTAAGCCACAAACCAACTAACCAAAATAACCATTTCGATAAGTTATGAAAATAAGCCAAAAAGCTCTTAACCTAAATAAGCTGAAAGCTATATGGGCCTCCTTGGGCTTTTCGGTGCACTAAGGCCAAACGAATACCCCAAAATAGCCCAAAAATAGACCAATAAGAAACAGAATAAGCAAATAAGCCCTTGTTTTATCAAAATAAGCTAATCCAAAAGCCACAAAATAAGTCGAGTATTAAGCTTACAAAAATAAGACGAAATATCATTGGGCCTTGTTGGGCCGGTTAGCCCAACTAGCCAAAAACCATATCTAATGATAACTTATACAGTTGCAATAAGACCATTAAGCAACAAATAAACTAATAAGCTTAAAACACTTTTTACTTTTCAAAATAAGCCATGAAAATAAGCACTAAAATAGGACCGAATGTTTTAAAGGACCAAAACAACTTTTCTTTGTTTCCTTTTTATGTTGAGACTATAATAAGCCCTAATAAGCACACGTGTGCTTATTAATAAGGCGAAATAAACTATAAGCATTTTTGACATGATATTTTATTTTACTAACACAACCATAATATTACAATGATACTTTTCTTATGCTTTCTTTTTAACCCATTTGAACCAAACATAAATGTTTTATGATTTTGAAACTTCTAAAACTTAGATTTTTAGAAAAATGTTTGTACAACTAGTGTATATTCATGATAATGAACACAAAAGTACAAAAAGATTAAGAAAATGAAGACTTACAAATATGAGGGTTTTAGAAGAGATTAAAGCTAACCAAACAACCCAAACGTTGTTTATTTACCCAAACGATCACTAGAACCTAGTCCGAATGTATCTATGCTTCTGTGTTCTTGAGCAAGATCAAAAAATAATTGGTTTTGGAGTGTGGTTGTATCTGGTTGAACAAGAAAAAGGAGGGAAGAAAAGGGTTTTTG
The DNA here is from genome assembly GCA_026074375.1 of Tanacetum coccineum. Classification (NCBI taxonomy): domain Eukaryota; kingdom Viridiplantae; phylum Streptophyta; class Magnoliopsida; order Asterales; family Asteraceae; genus Tanacetum; species Tanacetum coccineum. The sequence continues at coordinate 38,904 of BQNB010030896.1, forward strand.
ATGGGTGTGTTATAGGTGTTTTAGTGTGTGTGTTTAAAATAAAGATATGGACAAGTTTATAAGGACTAAATGGGATCCAAAAAATTTTCTATGTTGTTCCCCATTGGGGCCGGTTATATGGTACAAGGCAAGAGGGATCCCAAGCTTTTATAAATTTGAATTTTTATGTAGTTTCTTGTTCCATTAAATGTAAACGTACGCATGTTTTTCTCGTTTTAAGTGAGGTTCTTATAATTTATGAAATGGTTTATAAAAGCTAAGTTTATAAGAGTATAATAAAGTAATTTAAATGAATTTTAAGTATTGTCGTGCCGGTACGCGTTGTGTGATATTTTTCGTTGCACGCGGAAAATTTCCCGGTAAATAACCAATGCAACATAAATGTTTAGAATGTGTTAATTTGAAATAAAAAATGATTTGTTATTGTAGAAAATTGTTGGTTGACAACCGGTTACGTCATAACTGTTTTACGTACAGTAAAAGTCGATAATAGTAAAAATCTGAATTGTGCTATAGAAATTTAATAAGATAGTAATATGAAAATATAAAGTCATAGCATTAAAGTATACTATAACTTAGGGAAAATCACCGGTTATCACTGTCTTACCCCCTTAAGATAATTTCGTCTTGAAATTCAACCCGAATTATCAGATGATGTAGTGTATGAGGAAGAGGTAAGGGCGTTTAGTCTGATATACTGTTTCTTTTCATTCGTTTGGCTTCTCGAAAAAGGGTTTCTACTAGTTTTCCTAACACGATTTAGTCTAATCGCTGGCTTGAATATCTTCAGAGGGGGTGACGAGTGTTTCATCGCGGAGACGCTTTCGATTATCTAACATTTTCAGATCGTCGGTTTTCCTGGTTGGTCGAAGTGCGAAATCTCGGTCGGGTGTTCGATGGTGATCCAAATCGCGTCGCATCCATGTGATGCTTCCAGTAGTTCAGTGGTGAATGGTTTCATTTTCCATATTGTCATCTCCTTTTCGTAAAACTGATTCTAATGGCTTCCAACGTTCGGCTTGTCCTTCGAGTGAGTTAAATATTTACAGACGTAGTTGACGATCCTTGCTCTCGTGCTTCTAGTCAATTTGGGGAAAAAGTAAAATTTAACTTATACCGCACCTTGTAAGGTCAAATCTTCTCATTTCTTCGCGGTGTGATGTCTAGCTGTTCGTCTCATGCATACACGTAGGATGTGGCGACTTGAACACTAACCAAGTCTCAGATTCTTACGGTCATTCGTCGTCCTAAGGTAGTGTCGGTGTTTATAGTAGAAATCACTAAGCAATCCTAACCACTTATGTTGTCCTATGTTAAATTCCTATATGGCTCTATGAGGTTTTCTTGCATTCTTCTCTACTTCAGAAGTAAAAATCAAGATGTCGTCCACAAACTTATCCAAGTAAGTCGGTTTGTTCAAAATGGTCATAACAAAAAGAAGTGAAAAAGCGTATAAGGATTTTCATGAGGAGTGGTAAGTCATATCGTGAATGAGTGAGGAGAGATTATACACATAAATATAACATGACAAGTCGAGTAAAAGAACTACTAATGACTACAGATCCATAGTTTCGTACAAAACTTTCCTACCGATAAAGAAAAACTACAAACTTAAGATAAGTCTATCACTAATTGAAGCTGCCCAGTTTAGTGTGATACATGCTAATCCTAGCTATGTCAACCTAGACTACTATATTAGAATCAACAATTTTTATCTTTTCTTATTTTAAAAGACTAATGCTTGTACTTAGAATTTAATGGAGGTCAATTTCATCACGAAAGAATTAGAAGTCAAATCAGGACTCAGTGTTGTGGTTATAGCTTATGTGGCATGGTCAAATGCTACTAAAAGTTGAAATCATGGCGTTTCTATCCAAGCTTATCCTACTAAGTGAAAAGGAGTGTCAGTCTAAAGTAACTATTAGGCGGCTATATTGGCGAGGGTAAGCTTTCCCGTCCTTGAGCTAAATTATCATAAACCTTAAGCTAAGTAATTAACTTTGAATCTAACTTAACTACACAACTCAATCAAACAAGAAATGTCATGAAATTAAGCTAAGCATCAAGTTGTTATTACAAACTTAACGTTTTTGAAAAGTCTGCTCAATTTTGGGTTCTCTCAAAACAAACGAATGGGTATCTACGGCTTAGATTGATGAGATTAGCGAAGGAGGTTAGGGGTACAATTAAGGCAAGCTCCCCCCCCAAAGTCCGCTCTAGCACGCCCCGCCCCCCCGCAAATTTAGTACCAAGAAACGCCGCCCGGGGCAGGACCCGGCCCCCCCCCTCCCCCCAGTGTTACCCGGAAAATCCCCCCCCCCCCCCCACCCCCCCCCCTCGTCTACCCCTCCCCATCCCCCCCGCTCCCCCCCCGGCCCCTCGCCGCCCCCCCCCCCCCCCCCCCCCCCCCCCCCCCCCCCCCGCTACCCCCGCCCCATGCCGCCCCCCTCGCACCCCCACGCCCCCCCCCCCCCCCACCCCTCAACCCCCCCAACCGCTCACCCCGCCCCCTCCCTCAACAACCCCCCCCCGAACCCCCCTCCCCCCCCTCCCCTCCACACAACTAGCCTCCCGCCCCCACCCCCCCCCCTCTTCATCAGAATCCAAAATGGCTTACACGAAACGGCGTGGAGATAGCAAGAGCGGTTTGTTTCTTCAGAGTCAACCACGATGCTAGACAACATCCTACGAATGTATAAATACCGTTAGTGCTTTTTGATCCACATAATCTCCCGCATGATCAGAGTCAGCATATACTACAGTTTCTATGCCAGTCCCCTTACGATACCATAATCCTAAGTTTGTAGTACCTTTAATGTATCGGAAGATACACTTAACTGCTTCAAGATGAGCGGTTTTGGGATCCTCTTGGAAGCGTGCACAAAGGCAGACACTAAACATGATATCGATCCTACTTGTCATTAGGTATAATAAACTACCTATCATGCCTCGGTACTTAGTACTATCTATGGACTGTCATACCCCACTAAAAGCGAAAACACGAGGTGCGACGTTTCAGAGACATCCTATAAGATAGCAGATTACACCATACTCAGTTAAAGGAAATTAAATTTTACAATGTTACATAAGATACAATTCTTGATGGAAGAAACATTTGTCTTTGGAAAACATCTTGGCCAATGGATAACTTTGATTTCAAGTACCTTCAATTTGTAAATGCTGATCACCTGAAAATGATACTCGAAAAGGTCAACATAAAGTTGAGGAGCTCGTAGGTTTGGAGTGTAAACCCAGTTGTTGTGCATGAATTTAAGTGGGACAATAGTGCATTACAATAGCGGCGTGCAAGCAGTATGAATAGTATTCCAACAAAAGTACTACTAATCATATCATATCAAATCAAACAACTCAATAGTGGCCCAAGTGCTTATAGTTTTTGAACCTATCGCCTACCAGCTGGAGCTACACAATCAGCTAAGTAGTAATTGAAGAATCAATAATATGGTCATCATAGATAGATCATGTATATAAGCACATCAAGCACACAATTATAAGCACATATGAATATTGTCCAAAAAGCATAAAGATAGTTTAGCACAGTAGTAAAACAGTTTAAAAAGATTTGAGTATCATTTTTCCTCACGGAAAGTGGTTTAAAAGTGAGGATCGAACGAACTGCCTTAATTAAGGATGAAAGTAGCTCAAATAAATGATCAAGGAATAACGTGTAACGGTGCCCGGTCACGACCTATTAATAAAGTTTTATTTTAGAGATATGCTATATGAGAATGAAATGATGCATATGAGTTTGTAAAAGGATTTGTATTATTGTTGTAAAAGGTTTTGTATCATTGTTTGTGCGGTGGTTGATAAGTTTGACTCGATGAACTTATGTCAAAGAACGATATATATACATATATGTATTATATAAGAAAATAAATAGAAAATCCAGGACTAAATAAGAAATAACTGAACGAGGAGTAAACAAGAAATAAGTAAATGGGAAATAAATAAATGAGGAATAAATAGTTAAGAAATAAATGTATAAGAAATAAATGAATATGGAATAAATGAATAAGAATTAAACAGATTTCGGCAATTTACCCAATACCCCAAGTTAATTAGATAAGACGTTCTCGATATAAGTGTTAACAATGTTTTAGACACACATATTAAATAATAGATGTTTTATATAAAACTATATTTTTCGTCTTTTAGTCGGATATTAAAATAATATTTTATTATTTTGTCTTTTTGTCGAGTTTTTAGAAAATAACTAGTATTATGTTTATAAGTATGTAATTTAGTTTATTTATTTAATTCAAATATAATGTCTAAAATAATGTGATTTCGTCTTTTTGTCGGGTTTTAAGAAAATGAGTTTACAAAATATTTTCTAAATGTAAAATGTTTATAAAATTTCGGCATGACCCGTTCGTTTATAGTTACTTTCCAAAGGCATAGACTTTATCAAAAACACTTTTTCCACGAAATAATCATTTCCCGACAAAATGCGAAATCACTACGTTTAACTTACGTTTTATCAAAACACGTTCCAACGACTAATTTAACTACTTTAAACCAATATTAAACAAATTCGATAAGTCATTCAATAATCCGTTTCCATAAGTCCAAAATTACTTGATTTCACTCATTGGGACAAATAGCCCAATGTTAGCCCAATTCCACTTGTCACTTTTTAGCCCAATCGTTTAGTCCATTAACCGATTTAAATAAATCCAAGTCTAACTTACTAGTTAGCCGTTTCAGTAAGTCGAATATTAGATAGGTGAATAAGCCATTTAAAATAAGAAAAATATAAGCCGAAATACATTATGTGAAAGTAAACCGAGCCATAGGCTTTTTATATAAGCCGAAACCTCAATAAGCCACAAACCAAATAGACCAAATCCAATAAGCACGACTCAATCCCAAAATAAGTAGACTCAATAAGTACTAAAATAAGCCAAAATACTTAGTCACAAAATAAGCCAAAATATCATTGGGCCTTGTTAGGCCGGTTAGCCCAACTAGCCAAAACCAGTTAGCCGTTTCAGTAAGTCGAATATTAGATAGGTGAATAAGCCATTTAAAATAAGAAAAATATAAGCCAAAATACATTATGTGAAAGTAAATTGAGCCATAGGCTTTTTATATAACCCGAAACCTCAATAAGCCACAAACCAAATAGGCCAAATCCAATAAGCACGACTCAATCACAAAATAAGTAGACTCAATAAGTACTAAAATAAGCCAAAATACTTAGTCAAAAAATAAGGCACAAAAATAATCAATAAAATAAGACCAAATGTTTTAAAGGACCAAACTACTTTTCTTTGTTTCCTTTTTATGTCGAGACTACAATAAGCCCTAATAAGCACTCGTGTGCTTATTAATAAGCCAAAATAAGCTATAAGTATTTTTGACACCACATTTAATTTCACCAACACAACCATAATATTACAATGATACTTTTCTTATGCTTTCTTTTTAACCCATTTGAACCAAACGTATACTTTTTATGATTTTGTAACTTTTAAAACTTAGATTTTTAGAAAAATGTTTGTACAACTAGTGTGTATGCATGATAATGAACACAAAAAGTACAAAAAGATTAAGAAAATGAAGACTTACAAATATGAGGGTTTTAGAAGAGATTAAAGCTAACCAAACAACCCAAACGTTATTTATTTACCCAAAAAATCACTAGAACCTAAACCGAATGTATCTATGCTTCTATATTCTTGAAACGAGATGAAAAATATATAGTTTTAGTGGTGTTTATGTTCGGTCCGACCCAAAGAAAAGAAGAGAATAAGAGAGGGTTTTGATGTGTGTTTTAGGTGTTTTAGTGTGTGATTTTAAAATGAAGGTAATGGACAAATATGTATACAACGAGATCCAAAATTTATGCTATTGTGTCTCCAAGGGGGCCGGTTCGAATGGGGACCCAAATGGGTATCCTATTTGTGATTTTTGGACTTTTGTCGGGATTTGTAATGTGCTTAGTTCGTAAGTAAACGAATCCAGAAGGTTTAAGTTTTTAGTAAGTGTTTTATATAAGTTTAGAAATCTTAGAAATATCAAAAGAAATAGATTTACAGTTATAATGTTTTAATTTAGTATAGACAATAATTTGACCTGCCGGGACGCGTTGTTTGACGTTTGAAACTAATTGCGGGATAAATCTCCCGGTAATTGATTAAATAAAGATGTAAACGTGTAAAAAGAAATAATTCAAACATAAAGTGAATTATTAACTTAATAGATTATAAATTGACAATCGTTAACACGGTAACTGTTCTGTCAGAAACGACAAAATCAATAAGCCAAAGGATTAATTAGTACACTATAAGTCTTGAAAATTTGCAAAGGTTACTGTAACATTCCGTATTTTCAGGTCATTTACAACGTCATATATTTTACTAATAATCCTTTTTTTTCATATGCGTTTACTTTTAATTTTAATAGTTAAGTTAAATCGCATAAACTAAAAATCAACAATTAGCGTAAACGGACACCAAAAGAATTAAAGTTTACGTCAAGTGATCATTATATTATTTTTACAAAAGTAATAATCAACTTTTTATATTTTATTTTTATGGGTTGCGTAAATTGATTTCGTTTCGCGATAAATTACGTTTAGGCATACCCGGAACCATCAAAACTTTTCTACGCTTCAACAAATACCCACATTTATACCCAATACATAAAAATTACTCAACAACATCACATATATCTTATATTAGCCGAAATTAAAGAGTTATATACAAGAAAATGAAAGAAATCTTACACTTTGGTCAAATGTACATCTCTTGCATTTACACCTAGCCCATGCCTTGTCTCTTTGACCCAAAGACCCATCCCTATGACCAAGACCCATCCCTAAGACCTTACCTTGTCTCCTTGACTAAGGGCTTGCACATAACATGCTGTATCTGTATCTTATAAGATATAGTATCACACATGCATTAAACACTTTGCAAAAATAACAAACTCTCTTCTTTGGCACTCATTTAGCTCACGGTGCAAAATCCTTGTCCTACACAATCATAAAAAATTTTATTCAACCCATACACATCTATACACATCCATTATAAGATATTCTAAGGTGATCCCAAGCATTGGCTAACCTTTTTCAAGTATTAATCAAGAAAAGTGAAACTAGGGTTTTCATTGTACAAGCTTTGGTTTTGAGTCTAAACACGGGTTTAGCACTTATTTCTCATCACATACATCCTTCCTAAGGTCTTCTTAATACCTTCATACTTTTATTTATCATGATTTTATGTGTTACATGTTCTTTATGGCTAAATCACCACTTAGGATTTTTAATATGTAAAATGAATTATCACTTATGTTTATGAATTTACACACTTTTTCTTATGTCATATGGTTATATATATCATGGATTAATGAACTTAAAAGTATGTAAACATGTTGTTTAAGTATAAACATGATTATGTATAAATTAGGGTTTATAAAGTTAATAAAACAAACTCTTTATAAATGAACACACTTGGATAATAAAAGGGTGATTTGATTTCGACTTCATACAGTAGGTTAGACCTTATATAAAAATAATACGCCTCATGACGATTCCAAAATGATAAGAAACTCGAAAAACCGATTTATAACGAAAAAGATACGTTAGTTACGAGTTTACGACGAGAAATACTTTTATAAAATTTACTATTCATTACAGAAAGTGATATTTTTAAAACATCAAAAATATGATATAACTTTTAATTACGAGATCGTACTCGAAAGAATCGTTAAAAACGGAGCTATAACGAATAAAATACGACGTTTACGAGTTTACGATAACAAAAACTATAAAAATAAGTATATATCTGTTATGAACAGTAAAAATCACTATTCATCAGAAAAACTAAAATTTTAAAAATGTTATATTTTGATAACTCGACTTAATACGAAAATGTGGGCACATAAGAAACGTAAGAAACGGCTTTTAAAACGAGAAAGTTACACATTATTTTCTAACTTGTGCACTATTTCCTGAGGTGAATAGTGTTGGTTCGTTTTTAAAATAAATTTTTGCGAAACATTTTAGAATCATTTATATAATATTTATACATGTCTTAAACTTTATAAATATTATTTTACAAAGACAATTGAATTATATATTTAGATTTATACGAGTTCAAATACACGAATAATTATTTAGCAAATGCATTTAATCTTATTCGACAACACGAGTAGACGGTTGATGTTAGCTATATAGGATCATACGTTGTAGTAGTTATCCAAAGTACTGTTTATTAATAGGGAGTTTTCATAATGAGGCATTTCGGGGGTTGGCGTATCGACGATGTTTTTGGATCTTTCACGATTTAAGTGTCTAGCTACCTCTACGTTCACTCACGACCTTCTTCATTATGATAGCCCGAACGATAGTATGATGAGACTATACAACTATGAACTAATCAAAGTGTTTAGTACTTATACGACCTATATTGGATTAGGTTGCCTTCGGATTCCTTCGTGACGCATTTTTCTATTGTGAATACTTGTTGATTTCCATTCACTCAAGGTGAGTTTCATAGCCCCTATTTTACTTGTTTTAAACTGTTTTGGGGGAGAATACATGCTCGTTTACAAACTTGTATATTTTACTACAATACAATTACCTTTTAATACTTTGTGAGTTCATAGTCTCGCATTTCAATCTTTTCAATGTTTTATAAACCCGCGAGGGGAATACATGCTCGTTTTACAAAGTGATGAACTTATTTATTTCTATGACATCAGCGTTACATGACTTTTTTTTATAAATCAGATTTGTTTGCTACATGTTTGAGATCGTGAATACCTAATATTGAAACCATGATTTTTAGACATGATTGTTTTTACTACGGACCACAAGTGTTTTTCAAGTGTATGTTATCAGATTATGCTGGACATTATTGCCTATGTACCTTCTCCTGACACTTAAGTCCCCTGTTTATCATGAACGTCAGTTGCTAGTGTCGTTGAGCGCGAGTGTTGGTGGGATAGACTCTATCGGGATGACATCCACCACCTTTCCTTGGGTTACTAGTTTGATCAGGTAGCATTTAATTTTTGAGATATTACTTTCCAGGATGGTTTGCAGAAACATCCGATCTTTTATGGGGGCCATTCCAATCTCTTGATTCGAAGTACGTTAAGTTTCTGGTATGTCATGAAGCTTAGTGCTATTAATATATATTTAGACTTGGTGATGTGTTTCCCTTTGTCTACATTAATTGGTTTTGGACTTCGGAATATGTACTTAGTCCCCATTACTTCGAATCTTGTGGTCCACTTTTTTTTAAATATTCTTGATTTAATGAATCAATACTTGGATTTCGGATGGGATTTCGGAAATAACAACTTTTATGTTTGTAACGCTACTTTTCTTTCTGAAATATTTCTTATATTATTCAATACCGCTTTTTACTTAAAAACTATGGGAATTCACCAACATTATGTTGACGTGTTAGCATGTATTTCAGGTTATTATTTTGCTAGTGGAGCATTGGGAGCATTTGAGTTCCGCGGATATATATTTTTGAAGGCTTAATAACCTTGAAGTACTATTTGACAAAACGATTTTGACTTATGTTTCTGTTTTCTAACATTATTTATAATGAAACCTGTTTTGCAATCTCTGATCTTTTTAATAAATAGAATATGACTTTATTTCTAAAACGTCCATTTTAGTTCGTTTTCCGTGACTCGTTGTTTTGTGCCCGAAGTAGCACCCTTAATGTTACCATTCCCCTCCCCAGTTGCGTTGTGATTTTTGGGGGTGTTACAGATGGTATCAGAGCTGAAGTCATAGAGAACTAGGTCGTTTTCAAAACCTAGACTATGACCATGTTTTTCAAAATATAGAGTCTTTCCTTGTTTTATCCGATATCCGCGCGCGCTTGCTCCCAGGTAACTTATAAGCTCTCTTTTGCATCCATATTGCTAATTACATGAATAATGATTATATAACACTTGGTTATAATTTTGTTCTCTTACGTCTATCATATGACGTCTTACTATTTACCTTATATCGGTCTGTTATATAAATATTGATCATTCTAATTTTCGTGTACTTCCTGATTTCTCATTTACTCCCTTGAGCGTCAATACTGGTATTATATAAGGATACCTATACTTATGGGATAATTTCTTCTTGATCTCTTACGATTAACTCCAACCATTTACGCGACTTTACTTTATTCCCTTTTGATGATATCGAAAATTCGACATATTTTGTAAATTCTACTAGTTACTTTACCATTCGACTCCGAGTTGGAACACTCTTCTTATGATTTTGAATCGCACATGTTGTTTCGTAATCCATCGTTTTGAAGTCTTCCAGTTGATGGGAGTACGACAATTAACTTGTCACCTCATACGTGTCACCTTGGAGAACCTACCTTTCGAACACGACTTTTTACGTTTATTTTGTTGATTGAATAATTCTTTACGTTCATTCTCTTTGACTACTTCTGCGTTCGTTCGGATGTTCTTTATACTTGTTATGACCTATCTCTTTAGAAACAATCTTGATGTCAACCTATAAACCATTTTTTTTGTCACCCTATGAGCTACTTCACGTTTACTTTATTGACTATTTCATTTCGTTATAAAACTATTTCTCACATCACTGTTATGACAAAAATGAGCATCGCATTTGTAAGAAAAATTTTCTATTTGCATCAAGTTTTGTGTGAGTATTCATAAAACGCGTTTACTTCTGGAAATCGAATCAATAACCGTAGCAACTAAGCAGACCTTCACTCCACCTTACTATATAAAGTCGACATCAAAAAAAAAAGCCCACTAGGAGCCGAGCCTTGGTTGCAACAACAAATATTAAACCAACATCACAAATCTTGAAACACCCAGGTTAAATCAATTTAGAAGGGAAATGCAAACGAATTACCAAGCGTTTGGTTAGAACGAATTTATCGAAAAGGCATAAATAAAAATAATCTAAAAGATTTATTGCCACAACATTATTTATTATCTTAGAAATAAGATTTACATAAAGAACATTAAAGGAAATACAAGTTTTATTTCGACACTCCCCTAACCATAGTTCTAGTCCTGTCAAGAATAGATCCACGCCAAATCTAATAGCAAGGATATTGACGGCACGAGAACCGCTAAAACCATTGCGCATGAATACTGAAATCCTTCTTCGTATGGGAAGTTGGCAAGGTTAAATGCGAGTGCTATCGCTCCGCTTCGTGGTCACGTTATCTGGTCGTTAGCGCTTGTGTTTATCGCCAAGAGTGTGATGATGGCAACATTTTTGAGGGATTGGATAGAGAAATTGTAAGTGAAAGATTAAGTGTTGTATGGAGAAAATGGAGGGAGTAAATTTTGTTATAAAAGGGAAAAGTAACGTTGGGGGTTATTGTTCACCCGACCGTTGGGCGGCATGGTTATATATAAAAAATAATAATAATATTATAATAATTATCTACCCTTTCATAAAACATTTATTCCGGAAGGAAATATCCGCATCTTTTTCTCCGAACCCGTACCTTCCTCAAGTGCCGCAACTTGAGCCTTGAGGACAAGGCTCTTCTAACCGGAGGAGACTGTAACATTCCGTATTTTCAGGTCATTTACAACGTCATATATTTTACTAATAATCCTTTTTTTTCATATGCGTTTACTTTTAATTTTAATAGTTAAGTTAAATCGCGTAAACTAAAAATCAACAATTAGCGTAAACGGACACCAAAAGAATTAAAGTTTACGTCAAGTGATCATTATATTATTTTTACAAAAGTAATAATCAACTTTTTATATTTTATTTTTATGGGTTGCGTAAATTGATTTCGTTTCGCGATAAATTACGTTTAGGCATGCCGGAACATTTCAAAACTTTTCTACGCTTCAACAAATACCCACATTTATACCCAATACATAAAAATTACTCAACAACATCACATATATCTTATATTAGCCGAAATTAAAGAGTTATATACAAGAAAATGAAAGAAATCTTACACTTTGGTCAAATGTACATCTCTTGCATTTACACCTAGCCCATGCCTTGTCTCTTTGACCCAAAGACCCATCCCTATGACCAAGACCCATCCCTAAGACCTTACCTTGTCTCCTTGACTAAGTCTTGCACCATACATGCATGTATCTTATAAGATATAGCTCACACATGCATAAACACTTAGCAAAAATAACAAAATCTCTTCCTTTGGCACTCATATAGCTCACGGCTCAAATCCATGTCCCAACACAATCCATACAAAATTTTATTCAACCTATACACTCCTATACACATCCATTCTAAGATATTCTAAGGTGATCCCAAGCATTGGCTAACCTTTTTCAAGTATTAATCAAGAAAAGTGAAACTAGGGTTTTCATTGTACAAGCTTTGGTTTTGAGTCTAAACACGGGTTTAGCACTTATTTCTCATCACATACATCCTTCCTAAGGTCTTCTTAATACCTTCATACTTTTATTTATCATGATTTTATGTGTTACATGTTCTTTATGGCTAAATCACCACTTAGGATTTTTAATATGTAAAATGATTATATTCTGTTTATGAAATTTACACTCTTTTTTCTTATGTCATTATGGTTATATATATCATGGATTAATGAACTAAAGTAGGTAAAACATCGTTTGTTTAAGTATTATAACATGTTTATGGATAAATTAGGGTTTATAAAGTTAATAAAACCAAATCTTTATAATGAACACACTTGGATAATAACAGGGTGATTTGATTTGGATTCATACAGTAGGTTAGACCTTAAATTAAAACATAATACAACCTCATGACGATTCCCAAAATGATAAGAAACTCGAAAAAACGATTTTATAACGAAAAAGATCAGGTTAGTTACGAGTTTACGACGAGAAATTTCTTTTATAAATACTATTTTTATAAAATTTTACTATTCATTACAGTAAGTGACATTTTTAAAACATCAAAAATTATGATATACTTTTGATTTACGGATCGTACTCGAGCGAATGTTAAAAACGGAGCTTATAACGAATAAAAATACGACGTTTACGTGTTTACGATACAAACAAACTATAAATATAAGTATATATACTGTTATGAACATAAAAATCATATTCATCAGAAAAACTAAAATTTTAAAATTTATATTTTGATAACTCGATTAATATGAAAAATGTGGGCTTAAGAAACGTAAGAAAGGGCTCTTTTAGACGAGAAGTTACGCATTATTTTCTACTTGTGCCATATTTCCTGCAGGACTGAATAGTGTTGGTTCGTTTTTAAAATAAATTTTTAATGCGAAACATTTTAGAATCATTTTATTTATATGAATACATGTCTTAAACTTTATAATTTTTATTTTTACAAAGACTATTGAATTATATATTCGTTTTTTTACAAGAGTTCAAATACACGAATAATATTTAGGCAAATGCAACTTAAATATTATTTCGCAAAACACGAGTAGACGGTGTTGTAGCTATATAGAATCATACGTTGTATTAGTTTTATTTTTCCCCCCAAAGTATATAGTACTAGGGGAGTTCATTAATGAGGCCCTCTTCGGTGGTGGGTATCGACGAGTTTGTTGGATTTACGAATTTAAAGTGGCCTAGCTCCTCATAAGTTCACTACACGACCCTCTTAATTATGATAGCCCGAACGTAGTTATGTGAGCTATACGACCTTATGATTAATCAAAGTGTTAGTACTTATGCGTACTATATTGGATTAGGTTGCCTCTTCGGAATTACCTCCGTGTCGCATTTTTCTATTCGTGAATACTTGTTGATTTCCATTCACTCAAGGTGAGTTTCATAGCCCCTATTTTACTTTGCTTGTTTAACCTGTTTTGGGGGGAGATACATGCTCGTTTACAAACTTGTAATATTTTATTAGCAATACATTTACCTTTCAATACTTTGTGGTTCATTAGTCTGCATTTCAATATTTTATGTTTTATTATACCAGCGAAGGGGAAATACATGATCGTTTTACAAAGTGACTATTGATTTCTTACTACATTAAAGCGTTACATGGGATATTTTTACTAAAGCTCGATTTGTTTGCTACATGATTTGAGATCGTGAATACCTATATTTGAAACCATGAATTTTAGACATGATTGTTTTACTACGGACACAAGTGTTTTTCAAGTGTATGCTATCCAGATTAATGCCTGACATTATTGCCTAAGTACCTTCTCTGCCACTTAAGTCCCCTGTTTATCATGAACCGTCAGTTGCTAGTGTCGTGAGCGCGAGTGTTGTGGATAGATCTATCGGGATTGACAATCCCCACCTTTCCTTGGGTCACTAGTTTGATCAGGTGCATTTAACATTTGAGATATTACTTTCCAGGATGTTTGGCAGAACATCCTACTTTTATGGGGCATTCCAATCTCTTGATTGAAGTACGTTAAGGTTTCGGTGTCATGAGCTTAGTGCAATAATATATATTTAGACTTGGTGAATGTGTTTCCCTTGTCTACATTACTTGTTTTGGACTTCGGAAATGACTTAGTCCACCATTACTTCGGATCTTGTGTCTTCACTTTTTTTTAAATACTCTTGATTTACTGAATTCACTACTTGGATGCGGTATGGTATTTCGGAAAATAAACACTTTTAAAATATGGTACGCTTCTTTTCTTCTGAATATTTCTTATAAATTATTACAATACCGCTTTTACTTAAACACTATGAATTCACCAAACATTATTGTTGACGTTTTAAGCATGGTATTTTCAGGTTACTATTTTGCTAGTGAGCATTGGGAGCCATTCGAGTCGCGCGGATATATTATATTTTTGAAGGGCTTAATAACTTGGAGTACTGTTTGACAATGTTTTGACAATTGTTATTCAATACATTATAAATGAAAACCTGTTGCAACTCTGATCTTTTATTAAATAGAATATGACTTTATTTAAAACGTCCATTTTAAGGTCGTTTTCCGTGACTTGTGTTTTGTGCCCTGAAGTAGCACCCCAATGTTACCATTCCGCTGCGTTGTCCTGATTTTTGGGGGTGTTACAGTTACAGTCAAACCCCTTAAAAGAATTTCGTCCTGAAATTTAACTAGTGCTAGAGCTAAAGAGCTGTGGGCACTTGAGTTTCATTTGATCCTCTTGTTCCCAGGTAAATTCGGGTCCCCGCTTTAAGTTCTCTCTAAGTTTGAAATCAAAATCTTATCTCGTCTAAGTTGCTTAACTTTCCTAACGAGGGTTTTGTTTGGTTCTTCCATAACATAAAATCAATCATCAAGCTGACCTCCTATGGGGTGATAAGTAGTTAATCATCATATGCCAACCACTAAAATCCAGAGGGTGTTCGTAGGTCAAGGTGACAAATTTCGTTAACGAAACTGCTAATCCAGTGTAACGACCTAGTCTACTATATTATGTTAGAAACACTGTAAAGTGTTGATTACATGGCCATTTATCTAAGTTTAATAATGTAGGGATTTAATAGTGGAAATAGAGAAGGACTTAATTGTAATATGTAATAACCCTTAATTTCTTCCTAGACCCTCCTTCCTTCCTATAAAAGGAGGGGTAAGGAAGGATTAAGGGTTGGTGATTCTTCTATTTCTAATCTAATATTTCTTTC
>BQNB010030897.1:0-54466 GCA_026074375.1 Tanacetum coccineum
CTTACTTTCGGATTCAAATAATCTTTTCATTTACTTATTCAATTGTTTAGTTCAATATGTTTACAAAAAAAGTGGGCCCAAAGGAATGAAAAGTGAATCCTATCGGTGGTATCACTTATTCATGCCAAATGAGAACACCACCTCATTAAACTCTCTCACAACCCATATTTTTATTAACTAATTTAATAATAAAAAATACAAATAACTTTATATTTTATTTATTATTTTCATTAAAATAATTATTTCATTAAAATATTATTATTATCTTTGATTCCATTATCTTTCATTTCTAAACCAAATCCGAATCCGATTTTAAATCTTCTTACGAACCAAACAGCCCCTAAGAAAATTCCCATTTACTTTATCTGAAAATGCTAAATCTCTTGACCAATACCAATTGCCCAAGTAAGTGGAAGATCTTAACATTCCTGGATCGAACCAGTTTTTGTTATGTTAGAATCTTGATTTATGAATTTGGAAGAACAAAAATATAAAAACTGAAAAACAGATGTGGTTTTTTTCTGTTCATGTTATGTGAGGAGAGCGAGCTTTTTAGACTTTGGTGTATGCAACATCATTGGGTTAATCCTGAGATCGTTTTCGATTTTTCCCTAGCCACCCTCAAATATACACTTAGCGAGGTTTAAAGTCTCAACCTCTTGTTTGAAAGCCAAAGACCTTATCACTAAGTCATTTAATGATGGTTAGAACTAGGGGTGATCACGGTCCGAAACACGGACCGGACCGACTAAAGCCAGATCGGAGCGAAACTGACTTTGTCTAAAACACCGGACCGAAATGGTCTGGTCCGGCTCGGTCTTCAGTCCGATCCGATCCAACAAGACATAATTGCCGGTTTTTTCGTAAAACCGAATTGGACCGGACCGAGAACCGAATGTAAAAAAAAGGATGGACCGGACCGAAATAGGTTCGGTCCGGTTTAGGCCGGTTTCTTAGTCCGGTCCGATCCGCGATCCATTTTGCTCACCTCTAGTTAGAACAAATATAATATTCCTATATAATAATTTAAAATGATATTAGTTAATGAACATTACTGGCTTGTAATGAATAATTGGAATCACCAACCTACAGGTCAAGCATATAGCTTATTATAATACTGAAAATAATTTAATACTAATTTTATCAGCATGATTCATGGATATACGTACTAAACAACTTGCATGTCACTATACGGATACTATTACTAATCATATGGTTAATTAACCACTCAACCCACATTAACTCAACCAAAAGTTAACCGCGAATTCAAGCTAGGCAACCAAAATCGAAGTTTCTCCATTTGTAGTTAAGTTCTAGATATCTAAAATCTTAGAGGTTACTCGAAAGATTAAGAGCTCAAGGAAATAGTCACCATGATCCTGTTACTCATATTCCTCAACATCGTGCATGTTTAAACTTATTTATTAAGCTTATGAATTATTTGGCTAAGCTTATATTATTGGACATATGAATTCACATAGGTAATCGAATTGGCATTACATACCATATACAAACTATAATAAACTACAAAGTCAGTATCTAAACTCACCCTTATAAAATAACGATGATTGCCGACACCCGTGCGTTGCACCGGGTTGCATATGTGGGCAAAATTGGATCGTTAAGCTACTTTCTTCATTTGAGCACTGTATCAAAAAACTGATGCACATAATTTTTATAAAACGCTTTAACTTTGAACAAACTTATTTGTTGAGGGCATTATTAGTTTTGGCTGTTTCAGCATCTTGTTTTTGGGAAAAATTAACCTTTTACTTATGTGAAGCATCATATAACTTCATACATGTGTGTTGCTCATATGGTGTTCATAAGTGTTTAGGTCGTAAAGTTGGTGTTCAGGTAAACGCCTCTTTAATCGCATTATAAGGTTCGTCATGGATCTCAAGTTCTATGGTGTAGCCTTCGTTGTTTATCAAGAATATGACACTCTTATGCTCATCCTTTATCATTGTTCACATCTTGTGTTCTTACCCGCGTGTGAACAAATGAAATACAATTTATGCCTTTCATTTTAGCGGTTAAGTTCAAGATACTAGGTAAAAGGGTAACGGGTCAAACGGGTATAGTTACATACCTGCAAACATCTCACAACCAATTTCATAAACACTTGTGTTTCCATTGCAAACATTAAAGTCCATAGTTATAAAGTGTACTGTAGTTTTCTATGACCTGATGATAACTGGAAAGAGAGTTCATACTTTATACCATTTAAAAGTGCATTTTTAGCAGCAGATCCAAACACTGCTAAATAAAACAACATCCATACCTAAAAGCCTCTTTAAAAGTGCATTTTTAGCAGCTCAAACACCTCTTAGAAGTAAGTTTTCTGATCCTAATTAGCCATAAATGACTCACCATATGTCCACTTAGACAGACGATTTATGTACTTTAAATACTAACAAACAAATTTAGACAATTATCAAACTGATAGTTGCTTATTTTTTACATTTTTAAGGATGGATAAGTCAATATTGCAGCTTCTTTGTGTTATGTCACTACCTTGCTGTACACAGTCATTCAGAGCCTCGAAGGCGGAAACATATATCACTAAGATAATAGAGATCCACCTAAAGAGATGTTTATAGACGTTAACTGTTATTAATTTCTATGCTCAAAAAACAAATGCATACATAATATAAATAAAAGGTTCCTCCTTCCTCAACAGGAAAACTGGTTCTTAATGTTAAAATACACTCATTAAAACACGAAACCACTCTGATATTAGGTACTCGTATTCCATTTCCTTTTCTCATAGTTTGTCTTCATTCAAAAGTGTAACACAAACGGCTTTACGCCAAGATTATAACATTTATCTTGTGCATATAAATACCGTCTTTGTATAGATGTAGGCTATTTTTTCCAAACATTATTTAATTTTGTATGCGTCACTGCTATTCAGGCACCACAAAGTCCGAAACGAAGGAAAATTAGGTGAATGGTAGTGCCAATGAGTATTTGTTTTTTATTCGTATCCTACATAATTGGTTAAATTCAAAAAGCTTAAATTGTAGCAAAAACTATAGTCATCTCATTTTGAATTTGGTCATCGTTCACATACATCGATGTAGAACTCTCATGTTTCCTCTCAACAGATACATCTAGTTCCATTGGTACCCAAAATGATTTTATCAGTTTCCCACAAACTTAAATATACTTTGACAGTCGACAATGGCTAATTTAATACTTGAACATCAAAACGGGTTACCTTTATCATGGACAATATCTTGCCGCATGGATTCCATACCTAAAGCCTATAGTGATATAGTAAAAACTAAAGTAAGGGGACACAAAGATATAAATAACAACTATAGTGAAAGATTGTAAGCGTTCCACTTACTTATTTATCAATATGCTTAGCCTTAGTTTGAACACAATCCTTAAAACTTTTCTCAACCGACGAGCGTGTGACCTTTTAGACAAACCCATATCACTCCGAACCCCACACCATGTTTCGACCGCCACATATCAATTCCAACTTTTAAACTAAACCTTTCTACACATACGACGGACCCCACACATCCCAACCATCCGCGTATAATATACATCATAAAAAGATAAAAATTTGCGCGCGTCCAAAGTGGTTCCTCTAATCACATCTATTCAGAAACTGCAAAACCAAGAGTTCCAATACACATTCAATGAAATATCCACACTTGGCATAATCCCTCCATTCTCCCAACAAACAAGCAAGTATATAAAGGGTACCCATACCACTTGTCGCAGTTTGTCTACTACTTTTAACGCAGACTTCCACTTAAGACGATCACCCATCCTCCACTGTCATGTTCTATTTACACCCGTATTTTCATTGTTCATCATAGCCTTAAAGTCAGTCTCAAGCGCTACTTTTAGAAGATAGAAATTTAGTACCTTCAGCTACTAAACATTAGTGCGGAAAACCCGTAACCATCCCGCAAATGCAATCACTGTCTCCGTGAAGAACATAATAGCTTCTAATACAGAAATTGTTATGATCTGATACTTTCTAGATTAAATCTGTTAGCACCAACGTTACTGTTGTGTAAATATACCACGACCATATGTTTTTTTCTCCTTCAATTCATATCTATCATATGAGCCTTCCATGCTGCATTGAATTTTTAATTATAACATGTTTGCAACTTTTGAAATTATAGCGTTCATATAACTAAGGCTAGTCGGTATAGCATGAATTTTCAAAAAACATCTTGAACATACATCTGCTCAAAAGAAAGAAAATCGATGCTTCCATTTAGATGCAATACTATTTTAATTTTTAATAAAAGCGAGCTAATAACTTCCAATAAGGCTGAAGACTACATAAAAAGAATAGAGACGAACTCATTATTATAATAAGTAATATAAAACATTTCGACCCCGTAAGATCATTCAAACATAATTAACTAGTCATGCCAGCATTATAAGACGATTGCATCACGTAATCCATGCTTTTAGCAGCTGTAGGGTCCATCCAACTCTAAGCGCTTCCATAATAGATTGAAACTTAAATAAAACAATCGAGCTAGTAGAGCATCTTTTAGCATGTGTGTCCTTCATTCGGATCTTGGGTTAACCTACCTAAAACAATTGTAGCATAATAAAACAAATCGAGCAAACCTCCCAAAAAGCATCAATCTTCATCACCTTTTATGATTACATTAATTGATACATCATTTTTTGACACAACATACGCTAACAAATATTTTTTATAATAGGGACTGGCACTTTAGCTAATGTTTTAAAAAAGACATTTTAGCCCCTTTAAAAGCTAATAATCATCTAATCACCCAAACACTCTCCGTTCAAAAAAATATCACCCAACCACTCTAAGCTTATCGAAACACTATATAATGCATTATCAAAACACAATAGGCCTACAACACTCTTAAAAAAGATACCCAAACATTCCGTGAGCTAATCAAGAAAATCCGAACGTTATATAATGCATTGTGATTTAACTGAAAAGGTTTCTGAGATTTTCCTAAAAGAAACTAAAATGATAAATAAAGTAAGGCACTCACCTTTCGAGATGTTGCAGCATTGGATAAAAACAGAAAATCAGCAACAGGCTATTAGAGATGTTGCAGCAACCTAACCAAATCTACCAACCACTAATGTTTGAATCAATGAATCATCAGTCAAATCTACGACATAAAAAGTAGAAAGAAAAATCATGGATCAAATTAGAAAACATATTTAACAAAACCTTTTTAAAATAGAATGAGTTAGGAACATACATGCCATCTTTACAGCTGTTGTTCGTGATCATTGACCTCATACTTCTATGAGTTAGCACCATAATCGTTTTCAAAGCACACATCCAAACCTCCTATCAAGAATGCTATAAATCATAAGGGATGACATCAAAACATGATACACATACAACTAATAGCACACGTGGAAGAACTTATTGGTAACAAAGGAAGTGAGACAAACCAAGAATAACATGGGTATCACAAAAGATGGTGGATGTTCTGAAAACAGTGGCTCGAACCGTCAAACCGGAATTATCACCCATATCAACTTATGTGATCACAACACCATCAGTTTCCGTTGGTGTCACTTGCGCCATTGCTTTTCTTTCACTCTTCTTTGTCTTAGCACTAATCAAGTAAAATATTTCTAGATGAAGAAGCTACATACATATTTCAAAATAAATGTGCATAAACTTAGCAAAGAAACTCTTTTTATTACAAAAAAAACTCTTTAATACCATTTTTGGAATACTTTTCAAGAAATTGGGTGAATATTCACTACAACCAAAATAATGGAGAAGGGTTATTTACCGAAAGTCTCCATGAGCGTAGGTTATCTGATGCCTCGCGTATACAAATCATCAGCGAATTATATGCTGATATTGCATCGGCAGGTGAAACACAATTTTGTGTTGTGTAGTTGCCTGATAATCTAGTTGGACTCTCTTTCGCGCGGGTATTGTTGCACCTGTGATAGAATGAAGTGGTTAAAAGGTGAAAAACCTTATAAGATCTAGAAAAATAAGTTTATGAACTTTTCAATGTTAAATAAGCTCATAATCCCAAAAAATAAGCTAATCAAAACACCCCTTAAATAACATGTTATAGACTTATGGTGGTGAGTTTAAAGTGTGATACAAATCATAAGCCTCTAAAGAATATGGACCATCTACATCACCCGGAATTTGCAGAACCTAAACAAACTATAAGATTCAATGCAATCCAAACTACTTTAAACTCCAACTAAATGTGTAAACTATAATCACCAAATTTTCCGTGAATGTTTTTCCTCATTTGATATGATTTACCTCTTTTCACGCCCAAAAATCATTCCTCATTCCAACCTCGACTCTTCATGGTCCCATCATTTTCCCACCATGTCCTGCAAAAAAACAAACAATTTAGAATTCAAGAATCTGCCTAATTCAAAATGCAATAATATTTATCAAACCAAAAAACCTCAAAAGGTTATTAATCTAAAGGAATATAATTAAACCCCATAAACACCAAACGCCATAAATCTTTCATAAAAAAAAACAATAATTGGATACAATCAACCTTACCCGAAAGCAGCAGCTACAAAGATCAAAGGTTGTAAAAATTATTATAGATTCTTAATCCATATAACTCGAGTTTATGTTGCCGCAACTTTGAACCTGGTGGCGGTGGTGATTTGATTTGTTGTCTGGCTGGGGCGATGGATTTGTTAAGAGCGAATTGTTTTCTTGTTTGGTGTGTGTGTGTGTGTGTGTGTGTGTGTGTTTATGTGTTTGGTATGAATAAAATCCTCTGTTGTAACTCTCTGATTTGATTGCTTCATACATATGAAGAGGTGATGATGATCAATGAGGGCAAACAGAAAGGCCGTGGGTGTTTTTAAGGCTTTAATGATATTGAATCATAAACACTGCGAATTCAATTTTTGGTACTGAAGTGTACAATTCTTAAAGCTTGTAGCACACATCTTGAAGCCTCCAAACTTGTTCCTCATTCAATAAGCTATATCATTAATACTGACCATTCAACAAATCCCCCAACTCAATCTTGATATAGTAAATAAGATAAATACTATTTATACATAACTACGGATGTTCCCCTGCATCTCCCCCAATTCTTTTTCATTTTTAATATAAGTTTTAATATTAAAAATATTCTTATGAATAGTAAAATAAGATTAAAATACTCAGGATTGCACATACTTGGGGGGTTTGGTTATGAACAGTAATTTAATGATATTTTATTCTTTATTTAACTGTAGTTAAACATGTATCACTCTCCTTGCTACGTGTTATTAAAAGAGCTTAAAACTTTGTGAAGATGTCTTTAAAGGGTTTCTTATAACTGATACCCCTTAATTTGTTTTTAAATTACCATCTTTTCCTTGACATCTGTGAGAATTATAAAAACTATTTACTAATTTATCCAACCAAAAAGCCATTGACCCACATTATATGAACCCTGACCTAGGTGCGTTCTCGCCCGGTTAAAGGCTTCCTAGGGTGAACATGATAAGTTTCTTGCTTGAAAGCTCAGTCACTTCTTGCATTAGTCATTGCTCATGTCTGAAACTTCTCATTTTGTAGCGGGTGGAAGCTTACAGGTTATTAAACTGTTATACTAGTTAGCTTTAAAAATGCTTATAACCTTCCTTATCCTACAGCTGGAAAGAGTACTAGATGGAAAATTACCAACCAAAAAAAATATGTGATTTTTAAAGAACCGCTGTACTGATGTAGCGCAGTGATATAGGCTATTTTAATATGCAACTAGTAGTTCACAATATATGAGTAAATGGAACTTCGTCATGCAACATTGCGGATCTAAAGTAAACTATTTGACATGATCATACAAAGGGGATTGGGGCTGATGACAAAGAAAAATAAACATCAAGGGACGTATAACACCTCGTGTTTTCAGGTCATGTTACAGTTTCAATTATTCCATTTATTTCCTTATAGAGTTTTACAAGCTTACTTTTTAAATCGTCTAGCTAAATTTAATAAAGTTAACCAAGAATGTTAATAACTGAATTACCAAAAATGAATATGTTCCATTCTTTTCTTTCCATCACTTAGTGTATAATCTATAAGTAAAATTAGGACAATACTTGTTTCTTCTTTGTTTTCAAATAAGGCAAGCAACAAAACTCTCAAGCAATAAATATCATACAAGACACAAATGATCTTCCCTACAATATAGCCATAAGTCACATACAAACTTTGTTTCCAAATCCTAAAAACCTGTATTATTCGACTAGATAAGTGCACAAATATCTCAGCCTCAAATAACCCTATTACCCAATGTATAAAAGCCCATAATCTCTTTTGTGAAACCCCACACACACTCGTGATAATCTAGCTGCTCCCTCTTGGTTTTGCTCCCACGTCCTAAACAGAATATCACTTTTATATACTATGCATTGACTATGTGGAAACCCAAAAATCCCTTACCCCATTTGGATTAACATTAGAACGTGATTTCTATTGAAACACTATGCGTGCTTCATTTTGTGAGTATAAGAAGGGCGTACATACCCCTTTGCATTCAACAGAAAAAGAAAACACAAAAGATATAACTCCATCAGATACACACTTCATCCTCTCACCTTGGTTCTCTTGTTCACTTATTCTTGTTTTCGACACACATACAATCCACGAAACATCACACCACCACTTTCTTCCAAAACCCTAAATTCGTCACTTGTGAGATCTCTTTTTGGTCGAAGTTCAAGAAAGCTAGGGGTGTTTGACGGGTTGTTTCAAGTGCACGAGTGGAGGACAAGCGTTGTAGGACGTTTGGTTTGACAGTCGTGGTCGAGTTGGTCTTGTAGCAAAATTAGGGTTTCGTCGGGTCAAATTCCTTACGTTCTCTTCCCTTTATGTTTTCTGTGAGTTCGTACCTCTTTTCTTTTATTTAATTGCGTGCATTCGTCCTTAGTAGTGCTTGAGAAAACTTATCATAAAATCGTTACTTGAAAGATTTCGTTTTCTTTCTGCCATTCGAGTAAAACATGAACGACACCTTGGTTTGGCGTGATCACCTAGGTTAAGTGAGTATATCATACTGCTAATGTATCCTAGAATAATCCCTAGTATGCCAAATGATATGTCGTATGAATATTTGTCGAATTGTGTAATCACATGTCCACAACTTACTTTTTGTTATTAACTCGTGACAATGGGTAAATTTGGGAAAAGGGTACGATGAGTAAATGTGACCCCTAAGCCCAGGATTTAGTGTCTAGTCGTAGTGGGCCTAGAGAAGTATGTTTTGCAATTTGAATCGCGGAAAATGATTAGGAATCAAAGAAGTTACGGCAATTTAAAACTCTATGAAAAATTTGCACAACTTATGCATTTCGTTAAAACAGCCAAACTAACCACTTTTTGACAACTAGTTCACGCGAATGATTAGTATTAGGTCAGAACCAAAAGCTTCCAGTTAAAGCCCGATGTATAAGGTTTATTATGGGCCAAGTGTCACGGATTTTGGTTGAGTAAAGAACTCGCAAACAGGAACCAAAGTTGGCAAAAATGTTGTGTGGCTGGACATTTCCACGAGCACCTGGTGTGCAAGTGGTCACGTCTGCCCAACGAGCACACTTATCTTTAGACTCATTTTTGACCCCGTTAACGACCCGTCACACGAAACTTATAAAAGATAAATTAAAATAGACCAGGCCTAGTTTACTAAGGTATTTTTATCTCGTCCTAAGGTTGAGTCTCGAAGGCACAAACTAGGGCCAAAACACTGACCACCCAAATCAACACATGCTGAAATAAAAACTCAAATATTTTCTAAGTCTGAAAACTGCCATACCTTGCGACACGTATACCTTTAGCCCCGTTTTTAACCCGTTAAATGACCTCGTAGGGTAAAACTTAAAAGACAAAAATTATAGATGCTCTAGCCAAGATGTCAAATGTATTTTTAGTTTTCATTACCGTTAAATAACAAATCCATAATTTCATTGTAAAACTCTAAGTTGTCAAATAGTAAAACTTAGTTAAAATTTCATTTATCCAACTAGTTAAACGTTACTATTTCGTCTAATTATTTAGCACACTTAGAGACCAAATCAAGTGTTGATCTAAACTAACATTTTAGAGTATATGTGACCTAGTTTCCTAAAAGTCCGAAATCGTAAATTGCGTACTTATATTTTGACCACGTTGACCAAATAAAGTTGACCATTTTAACATGAGAATTCGTTTTCAAGCATCATTATTTTAATTGGAGCTCAAGGACACACTAGGGACGAGATTGCAAGTATTTAGTTTTATATTTTCCGTTTAGTAAGTATGTATTATTTTTACGTAGGTTGCGGATAAAGTCTTTTGCATCGTTTTTCGTGCCACTACCTTGCTATTCTGTTATCATTACTTGATGTCAGTTTATAGTCCCCATCTTACTCTTTTAAATCGTTTATCAAATCTCGGGGATGAGATCATGTTTGTTTTACAAAATGGATGCAAGTACATTTTAATTCAAATATTACGAGTTTGCCTAAGTAGATATAACCCACTATGCCCATCATCATGAACTGTTAATTACTAGATTGTAAGCGCGAATGATATGAATAGATCTATTTGGGATTAACATCCCCGTTCGGGTAAGTAGCGCTTGCTAGTTTACCGGCTGGCCGGAAACGACGAACGTATACCATTTGGACTCATGGATGTTACGGGTTGAACATCTACATTGGGCACAATCATTCATATGTATTTGATTTACATACATTGTTTAGCTTCAGTTTCATGAGCTTAGTGCGTTTCGTAATACATTTTTGTGATGTTGTATTCGTTACTCTATTACAGGGAAATCTTGCCATCCGCTTCATTAAATTTATAAACCTATAAATTCACCAACATTATTGTTGACAGTTTAAACATGTTTCTCAGGTCAATAAGGTGCAAGTCATGGGTACATTGGATGGTCGTCTTTTGAAGTCATATCACTACAAAGATTTGCGTGCATTACATTTTGGGATATTGTTATGTTGTGAAATCTTTACTTTTCAAGTTGAACAATTTAAGCCTATGGGCTTTTGTAACAAACCATTTATGAAATCCAATGTATCAGTTTTCAAATGACTCTTTTAGAGGTCGTTCTCATCTCTTGTGCTACTTATCTATGAAGCAATACCCCCGAAACATCATATTCCGTTGTGGCCCATTTTGGGGGTGTTACAGATTGGTATCAGAGCCAACGTTATAGAGAACCAGGTCAAATGTTTTTACTTGGTCTATAACCGTTTTTCAAACATTGTGTAATTCAAAAGTTTTTCAAAGGGACATTCATGCAAATGGGTAGTGTTGCATCTAGTTTGCATCTAATATACATGCTTACATGTCATGCATCATTTTAGCATTAGTTGATTATACTAAGTGCTTACATAGGTTATATACGTGTTAATATTACAATACGTATATTACTGTTTATCTTATATAATATACTTATACAAGTTTATATTATGGTTACAGATTAGTCATGTCATCAGGTAACGCATCGTCTGCAGTCACTTATACGTCCATATCCTCTGATTCGAATGGACTATCATAGGGCATTCCACTTGTGAATGTTAGTGAGCTTCTGGGGATGGACCCCTACTAGGAGGTCGCCCAACAAGGGCAGGCACACCCACTGTCACATGTTTATATACCTGATCCCATGGAGTTGGACGAGCATGTACCGGTATACGTTCCGAAGCCAGAGCACCCGGAGTACCATGCACCATCAGATGATGACATTCAGGTCGAGGATCAGCCTTATACTGACGATGCTTCACCGACTGCTGAGTCACCTAGACACATTGCTGACTCGGAGTCGATGGAGGAGGATTCTATTGATTATCCAGATGAGCCTGAGGATGACGATGAGGATCCAGAGGAGGATCCCGAAGAGGACCATACTGACTAACCTGTTAATGGAGAGGATGGTGATGATGAGCCCTCCGACGATGACAACGATGATGATGATACTGATGATGAGGACGCGGAGCCCACTGAGGACGAGGGGGAGGAGGAGCACCTAGCTTTGGCCGACCCTTCTGCGATACCTATTGTTGACCCTGTTCCCTCAGCTAGGGATACAGAGGCATTTAAGACTGATGAGTCTGTACCTACACCTAGATCACCTCAGACTATGGTCCTTTTTTCTCAGACACGTCTCCGTAGGGCATGGAAGACTGTCAGACTTGAGCCACCTATGTCAGCATCTATGAAGGCACGCATTACTAAGCATGTTGCCGCTCCTATACCACCCACCAGCCCTGCCTATGACCAGGCACCAGTAGGTCATAGGGCAACCATGATTCATATGAGAGATGACATCCCCGAGGAAGACATGCCACCTCGAAGAAGATTTATACTTACTGCTCCCTCACCTGGGTGTGACGTAGCAGAGAGTTCTGCTGCTGCTGCTGCTGGTAGACCACCTAGAGGTCAGTATGATTTTGTTGATACTGTTGAGACAAGACAGGGTTCGATTCGTAGTCCTGGTCATGATGCCCGAACTATTGCTAGAGCTGCTGACAGAGCAGAGGATGTTGGTTATGTTAGAGCTCTATAAGCTTCTAAGCATAGGATGATGACTTTCATTGAGGAAGTCAACTTGAGGGTCAGCTACCAGGCATAGGTTCACAAGCAAGAGGGTACGGATTTCTTTACACAGCTTCTTGATGCTCGGACTGACCGCAGAGACATTAGACTCGAGATTAATGTAGTGAGAGGCTAGAGGACTGCTTACGAGATAGAGTTGCATGAGGTACGTCAGGCTTACCTTAGTTTTGAGGCTCGGAATAGGGCATTATTGGCGCGACTTGAGACACTGGAGACTCACATGAGTCGTATGGAGTGGCAGCGCCAGAGAGCTGAGGATGATGCAGTCAGACAGATGATGTGTATCCATGTACTAGAGGCTAGAGCTCAGATTGATACAGTGGAGGACACCGACGGTAGCTGTTAGTTGTACTTTTTATTTCTAGCTATCTTGTATAGTCTATTAAGTTTTATAGGTAACTCCCAGCTAATAGACTCTAGGACCGTATTTTCATTTTCTATACTAGATCATTAAGTTGTCATTTTGTATTCAAACAAATCATGTATGATTCGGCATCACGTTATGAAATGTTGATGTTTTATGTTATGAGTGACATCATTTGTTATTTATTCATTCTCCATTGTGTTGTGGTGTAGTTATTATACCCATTTGAATCAACATTGTGATTATAACTCATGTACATTGTACTCTTGTGATTAATAGAATCATGCCTATAACAAGACAAGGAACAAACGACGCCATGACTTTAGAATCCATTCAAACTATGATCGATCGGGCAATCCAAAGAAACTCTACCCATACTCATGATGATGCAAGCCAAAATTTAGGTGGAGGACCCAGAAGGCCTGTACAACTTGCACGTGTCTGTTCCTACACTGATTTCATGAAATGACAATCCTTGGACTTCAAGGGAACTGAAGGCGTTGTTGGCTTCTCTCAATGGCTCGAAAAGATAGAATCGGTATTTCACATTAGCGGTTGTGCCATTGACAATCAAGTGAAGTTCGCTACTTGCACTTTGCTAGGTGTTGCACTAACCTAGTGGAATGGTCATGTGAGAACCTTAGGTCATGATGTTTCCTATGCCATGACTTGGGGAACCCTCAAGAAGAAGTAGACGGATAAATATTATCCGAAAGGTGAAATCAAGAAACTTGAAATTGAACTATGAAATCTTAGGGTCAGGGGATATGATGTTGCAGCCTATACTCGGCGTTTCCAAGAACTAGCCTTGATGTTCACCAAATTTCTTGCTGATGAGACCGAAAAGGTTGACAAGTACATCAGTGGACTTCCTGATAACATTCATGGGAATGTCATGTCTGCAAGACCTAAAACTCTTGATGATGCTATCGAGTTGGCCAACGACTTGATGGATCAGAAACTACGCACTTATGCAGAAAGGCAGAGTGACAACAAAAGGAAGGCTGATGATTCATCAAGAAACAATCAACAACCCCACAAGAAGCAAAATGTAGCTAGGGCATACACTGCTGGCCCTGGTGAAAAGAAGGCTTATACTGGAAATCTACCTCTATGCACCAAGTGCGATTACCACCACACCAGGAATGTGCACCCAAGTATGGAAACTGCAAGAGGTATGGTCATGCTACCAATGATTGTTGGGTCAATACCAACAACAACAACAACAACAAGAATCAAAAGGCAGGAGCCTGCTATGAATGTGGTAACACTGGACACATAAAGAAGAATTTCCCAAAACTAAAGAACCGTGGGAATGGCAACGAGAATGGCACAGCTCAGGGAAGAGCTTATGCTTTGGGAGGAAGAGATGATAGCCCAGACTCTAACGTCATCACGGGTACGTTTCTCCTTAACAACCATTATGCTACAATTTTGTTTGATACTGGTGCGAATAGGAGCTTTGTATCTAATACCTTTAGTGCCTTGATTAACATTATCCCTACTACGTTCGAAAGTCATTATGATGTAGAATTAGCCGATGGGAAAATCATAGGAGTTAACACCATAATACGTGGTTGCACCCTAAACTTCATGAACCACCCTTTCAACATCGACTTGATACCGGTTCCATTTGGTAGTTTTGACGTCATTATTGGGATGGACTGTTTAACAAAGTATCATGGAGTGATCATCTATGACGAGAAGATTGTACGTGCTCCATCCGGAAGAGAGATGTTAATTTTTCAAGGCAATGGGAACAATCAAAGGGAAGAATCCCGACTAAATATCATTTTGTGCACTAAAGCACAAGAGTATTTGTCAAAGGGATGTGATGTCTTTTTGGCACACATTACCACGAAGGAAGCCAAAGACAAGTCGGAGGTAAAGCGACTTGAGGACGTGCCGGATTGTTAGAGACTTCCCTGAAGTTTTTCTGAAAGACTTGCCGGGTATTCCACCAGCTCGACAAGTAGAGTTCCAAATTGATTTGATACCCGGTGCTGCACCTGTAACACGGGCGCCTTATCGGTTGGCACCATTAGAAATGAAAGAAATGGCGGAACAACTTCAAGAACTATCTGACAAGGGGTTTATAAGACCCAGCTCTTCACCCTAGGGAGCCCCGATCATGTTTGTCAAGAAGAAAGACGGATCGTTTCGTATGTGCATCGATTATCGTGAACTGAACAAGTTAACAGTAAAGAACCGTTATCCACTTCCTAGAATTGATGACTTGTTCGATCAACTTCAAGGGTCGAGTGTCTACTCGAAGATCGACTTACGATCAGGCTACCATCAGTTGAGAGTTCGCGAAGAAGACATTCCCAAGACCGCGTTTAGGACGCGTTATGGGCATTATGAATTTCAAGTAATGCCTTTTGGTTTGACAAACGCACCGGCGGTATTTATGGACCTCATGAATCGGGTGTGCAAACCTTATTTGGATAAGTTTGTGATTGTCTTTATCGACGATATACTAATTTATTCAAAGAACAAGGAAGAGCATGAAGAGCATCTCAAATTAATTTTGGAGTTGCTTAAGAAAGAGGAGTTGTACGCAAAATTTTCCAAGTGTGAATTTTGGATTCCAAAAGTACAGTTTCTCGGACACGTGATTGATAGCAAAGGCATTCACGTGGACCCAGCAAAGATCGAGTCAATTAAAGATTGGGCAAATATTGGCACAGCTTTTGGGTTTAAGGCCAAACCTACGAGCTCACCAACATTATTGTTGACGTTTTCAAGTATCATTTTTAGGTGAAGTGAAAGAAGAGTAGTTTGGTGATTGATAGCAGACTTAGAAGTATCCCGTGTGGAATTTCGTTTGAAGTCTTGCTTGCTTATTGTTTGATTCTAGTTTTGGATGTTTTGGATTAAGTTTGTATTATGGTCTCATGTGCGGGCATATGAATAATTGTAAGAGATTGTGGATTTTAGTTGCGATTTGGGACATCACTTGAGTTTGTTCAAGGTTGATGGTCTTCATAGCACTTGGAGTTTATGCACTGTAGTTTTCTCTATTTTGTATCTTGTGTTATGATTGATCATTATGTTGCATTCCCCAGTTTTCGCCATTGTCGGGGTGTGACAACAAACATGAACAAAAGTTTCATTCGTTCGTTTATGTTCTTGAACGTCCGAGTATGCGTTCATTAACGTTCGTTTATGCTCATTTATTTTTTATGTTCATATATGATATTTTTTAATTGTATACTTTTAAAATTGGTATGTTCAAACAAGATAACACTTATAAAACAAAATATTTTGCATATTTTGATAAATTTAATGCTTTTTTCTACGTTTATTTATGTTTGATCGTTTATGTTCGTTTAAGGTTTCGTTTTAGATTCTTAATGATACGAAAAAACGGAAATCACGGAACAACTCATTTTCTTAATAAACGAACATGAACAAGAAAAATCGTTCGTTTAAGCGTTCGTGTTCGTTTATTTTTCGGTTAAAGTTAAATGAACGAACATGAACAAGGCTCCGTTCGTGTTCATCCGGTTCGTTTACAACCCTAATAATTGATATGATAATAAAAATGCTTACTACCTTCGTCCTAAAATTATTGTCCATCTTTCTTTTTTGTTTGTCCTAAAATAATTGTCCACTTCTAAAAATAATACTGTAGTTGGTTTTGTTTAAGTTTACCATATTATCCTTAGTTCAAATTGTTATTTACAAACATGAAAGAAAACACTAATTAAGTAAAGCTGTTTTTTTTTTCTTTCGTAGAAACCAAATAGATTAATTAATGCATTGTCTTAAACTCTTGGTTGGTGGACTTATTATATGTTTGGAACGGAGGGAGTATTTTAGTACTACAGTTTTAGTTGAGTGAGTGGTAATTCGGTAAGTCAGGAGATGGTTGGTGGAAGGGGTATTTGCTCATTATAATTGCACGTTTCTGTGGGTGGGGCGCACCTAGCTAGGGTCGCATCGGGGGTGCTGGCTCTGTTGGCGGCACCTTCTGGGGGGGTTGAGCCGTGGGTATGGTGGGGAGCTCGGGACGGGTTCTCATAGTTCCCGCGGCGGGTGTGCACCATTAGGGGGGGGGTTCGTTTTTGATAAGTTGGTTTGGGACTATGGTAGCCTTTTAATGGCAAGAGTCTGTTTGGCGGGGCGTTTAACTTTGGCACGCCTTTTGGAGGTGGGTTGTGGCCAAGGCATACGTGCGGGGACTTCTGTTGGGTTTAGTGTGGCGGGGGTCAGGCGTTTCGTGGCGGGTTAGGGTGGGACGGGTGGGGGGCGGGGAAGGTGGTAGGTGGTCGAGGGGGGGGGGGGAGGGGTGGTGGGGGGGTGATGGAGTGGGGGGGGGATGGGGAGGGGAATGCAGCGTAGAGTGGGGGGAAGGGGGGGCTGATTGGGGGTGAGGGAGGTGTGGGGTGGGGGAGGGTGGGTGTGGGGAGGGGGGGGGGAGGTACATTTTTTGTTGTCTGTTTTTTTTTTTTTTATTTGTTCTTTTTTTTTTTTTTTTGTTTTATTTTTTTGTTTTCGGTCGGTCGTCCTATGTGGACACGACCGGGCGCGTTCAATGCCATGGCACACCAACAAAATGAAACGCGTCCCCCCAACCATTCAATTCTTTCGGTCGGTTTCAAGACCGAATAAATCAGAGGAATAAAACAAAAAATTTAGCCGTTGCTACATTAAATCACCTTTATTCATTTATAAAAAAAATTACCCACATTTATTCACTATAAAACCCTAAATTTTCTTCTCATTATTCACACATTTTCTTCTACAACCATCAATTTATAAACTACCCAAAACAATGTCTTCCAAATCCCGAAAGGCATCATCACAACCATGGACAACATCGGAAGAGATCGCGTTGTGTAAAGCTTGGTGCAACGTATCTAGATTAGCTGAGCTATAACTATGGTAAGGGGTTTTGGTCAGAAGGTTTCTTGCTTGCTTTGAGAGTGACACAATGGCGAGGGATGAGATTAATCCGACGATCCGAGTGGCCATCGCCCTCAAATGAAAAAAATCGCTTCGTCCTAAAATTGTTGCATTTACCGCTGTTTACGAAAGAGTCAAACAGATGGACGAGAACGGGTTTTAAGCGACCTCGTCGTGTTTCAAAACGCATTAGCGGAATATGAAACGCAGTACGGCCACGCCTTTACGTTGGAGCCGTGTTGGGGAATTCTGAAAAAATTTCTTGTTTAGACACAAATTGAGATGCCTTTATTTAACCGTATTAATAATTAATTTTAGCGTAAGTTTGAAATTTTTATTGTAATGTTTTTAAAATGTATGTGAATGTATTTAAAGTAATGCTTTTTTTAATTATTAAATTTAAATTTTAAATTAAAATAAAAAAAAGGTGTTTGGTTGCCTGAGCGGTCACCATTGCGGGTGTTTGGTCTGTGTGTGGTTTAAGAAAGAGAAAGCTGAGTTGGCGCTGAGATGACGGTCGCCTGTATGATCACCATAACACTTAGTCTTAGTTGTACCATTTGAGGAACCAAGCCTTTATTTTCTTCTTATTTAAGCGTTCATATAGATCAAGTCTCTCGAATCTCATACACTCACTGTATTCTGAATTGTTTGCCTTCACAAAGAGGATTGATGGTAAGACCTAAAGCACATCCACATTTATAATAAAAAAATTCCAAAAATGACAACAGGCATTTATTTGTTCAACTTGTCTTTAAGAAAACGATGTTACTATTTGATGTTTTTTCGATAATTGTGAATTTGAGCCCTTCATTTTTAATTAACACAAATTTTAGGGATTTAACGAAATTGGGATTAGTGTGTTAACGGGAAGTGAGAAACAATCTAAATCGACTAAAAAGTACCTTTATTGAAAACATACCTTACGTTTAGTGTTTTTTTTATCATTTACCCTAGGTTTAATCGTTTAGATAGCTGCATAAAAGATTATTGTAATTTGAAATAACAATAATTCTTTTTAATAATGCCCATTAAATTGATGTTCGTTTTGATATATTTTCTTCCTACTTTCTAAAGCAAACAATCATCACATTAGAAAAAGCCAATTATTGAGCATAATGCAAAGTAATATTATAATCACTCATTTTTTTAGAACAACGGATTATTATTAAAAAGCTAGCAAGAAGCTAGACTAAACAATTACATGGAAATAGCATTCAACGGATCTCTTAGCCAATCAACCCAATTACAATTAAACTTCCTACACCTATTCAAAACCCAAGTAAAAGTTTGAGAAACGAAGTTATTGAAAATCATTCCTTTGAGAGGCTTCTTACTAGAGAATAAAGTTGCATTTTTGAAGACCCAAATATACCACCACAATGAAGAAAAGGAGGCCTTAAGCACCAATTTTTGAAGAGTATTAAGTCTAAGGCTGTTAAGCCACGACTCCCAGGTAGAAGGATCAAGCAAGATGGGGATTTGAATGTTCCACCATCGGCCTAAAAGACGAAAACAGATTCCAAATGCCATGCGGGCAAACGAAAAAAAGGATGACACGGGTTTCAAACACCGTCACACCAGTTCGGACATAAGCAGCATGGAACATCTAAACCTCTTATGGCAAGGTTACTCCTAGTAGGAAGCTTGTCAAGTAACATACGCCACATAAAGATATTAAGCTTAATAGGAAGAACCTTATACCATCGCGTAGGTGTAGAAGAAGTAATGAGCACATGCTTGTCGATCACTTCTCTAGCCGATTTCACAGAAAAATCGTCATGACCACCTAAAGACCAAGACCATCTATCCTCAACATTGGATAAAACAACCGAAGCTAGGAGACTCGAGAGCTCACAAAATTGAGATTATTCTATACCAGATCTAGGTTGTCTTCTTAAAGAAAGAGCAAAATCGTTGCTTTGCAACTTAAGAGCAACCGAAATGTCTTTTTGAAGCTCCAAGTTGAAACACCTATGGAACTTGTCTTTGAAGCAAACATCGCCATACCATTTGTCATGCCAAAATTTAATAGTATTACCATTACCGACCACCAATTTACAGAAGTTATGTAAATCAACACCTTTAGTTTTAAGCTTATCGATAGCTTTAAGGATCCCTGACCAAACCGAGCATCCATGATGAGACGAACTGAAGTGATCAAGAGACCCTTCATTGCCATAGATAGCCTTGATGACATTCAACCAAAGGCCTGAGTGAGCGGATTTGAAACACCAAATCCATTTAAAAATCAAAGCAAGGTTAAGAGCGTACAAACTATTAACTCCAAGATCGCCATTATAACACCCCGTATTTTTAGGTCATATTACGATTTCAATCACTCCATTTTCTTTTTATTTATAATATTTTTACGTGTTTACTTTTACTTTAAATCACCTAGTTAAACCCTAATAAGTAAAACTTAACCGAGGCTTTTAATATCGTGAATAACACTACGTTTAAACTAAAGACTTTAGTTAACATGTTTCTACAACTTAACTAACCAAAAATCGAGTTTATATCATCCTTATACTTTCGCCACCATCTAGCGTTTAACTTTAAAGAGTAAACAAGCAAGTTGTATGTTTCTTCGCTTGTTTAATAAGATACACACAATAAAAATTAATTAGGAAACTAATCTAACTCAAGAAAACAAATAAATCTCCCTACAATCTAGCAAGGAAATCGTGTACACTTTAATCTAACTTTTTCAAATCGTATTATGCTATCTAGAAAGATGTACATAAACTCATCTCACTTTAACCCTAATAACCAATGTATAATAGCCCTTTTATCCCTTTTATCCAACGCCTAAAACCAATTGTATATTTCTTGATCTTGCTTCCAGCATATACCCCAACAGTTAAACTCTTTTAATTACTGTACACGGAACATGCTTAAACCTAAAAATTTCATTGCCTAAACTTGGATCAACATACGTATGTGACATCCAAGGGCATCCACTGTAGCATGCCATACCTTTTGTGCGCATAAAAGGCTCTTCTATTAAACACCCAAGAATTTTCATCAACCTATTGTATATGATCACATTTTTGGGGGAAATTTTTCGCTTTACTTATCATTACTGGGCATTGTCATATCTCAGTATGTCATGTACTTAATCAACTTAGTAGACGAGCTCACGCAACCTATCTATGACAATCCTGTCTTCATATATGTCAAGCAATTATCATAAACATGTCAAGACAATATCTTGAAATCATTATTACAAAGTACATTATCTTTAATGGTACCCTTCACAACGTGATATCAAACGGGCTTTAAATCCGTTACCGTATGCCTATAAAACATTAATATCATGATAGATTAAAATCTAAAGTGAATGCACAAATATAAAATCACTTATGTACAGTAATATAACATCTAATTTGAAGGATAAACTCCTCCATAGTCAAAGTACAGTCTTAAAGCACAAGGTACAATTCATTAAGCATGATCTCTTAGAAAATAGCCATTTTACCTCGTTTTAATTTAGTTTCTTCACCACCACTTTGTGATGCTACTACTCTCATATGTACAATGTTTAAACCCTAAATTATTCTAATCATAAGCTTTCATTTAAAACCAACATTTTACACTCAAAACCCTAATTTAAAAGTAGAAACCCTAACCCGAGCAACAATAGTAAAACATGACCCGTTTCTATGATTTACCATCATAACCCCAAACCAACACTCAAAATAAGGTTGGTAATAACTTATATTACAACATTAACAATAGATCCTTTCATCATTTCTCATTTCAAAAACAATATTCAAGAATTAATCCCATAAAACCTAATTAGTTTTAACCCTAAAACCTAATACTTGGCCTAGTTCAGGAATCGAATCAGTTAATAAAACATAGGTTCTGATATATTATCAATTGGATCATGGATATTAAGTGAAATACTAGGTTGTCTCCTCTGTCTTGTGATCATTTTGCCGGTGGAATCAACCCGATTCGACGTCGGATGAATTAGTTTCAGCGAAACATGACAAAGGTACGCAGATTCTGCACACCTGTATTAAAATGGCTATTATCTCTAATGGTTCTAAAGTAACCTATAAATATGTAAAATAACTAAGTTGTATAAGACTAAAATATCTAACAATTCTCAGTGGTTTAAGCTTCAAACAAGAATTACGGTTTTGTAAATGACAAACCAATGTTTTACCGAGACTGATGTTGGCTGTCCAATAAAAGCCATGAGTATAAATCAATACCTACACCCTAAAATACGTCTAGAACCACCTCCACCTTGCATTCTAGCCTTCCTTACTCAACCCCCTAGCCTCTCCAATCACCCCCCATGTGTCCTAACCTAGTTATCAAAGTTTCTTGGCCTCTAAGTGTTGCTAACACTATAAATAGAGCCACATATACTCATTGTAATCATCCTCTACTTCTTCTTTCTATAACCCAATGAGCAACCATTCTCATGTCCATATGATTCTAGGATCCATTTAGAAGGATATGCAAGCGAAGCTTGACGATTGTGAAGCCTCGGATACAAGATACATGGCGTACGAGTGGATATACTAACCGTAACGACCCCTTTTCCACCATTTTTGGCTCCTGTAGCTCAACCCAGGTTCTAGATATTCTACTTCTGCTACTACACATTTATGTTATATGATCCTAAATATACTCCTTGTTAAAGTGTTTATAATCACTTATGCTCATTTTCCATTTTGATCCAAAACCGTATCCACCAGTAACCCTAATTTTAGGTTTTCTTAAAACAAATGTTATAATAAATTAAATATTGTTATAAATCTATCTTGCTTGCTTAACTAATGTTAAAAAATAACCACTTTATTGATTAATGTAGAATATTTGAGGCTAAAAAACCCGGCTTGTTTACGTTTTGAAACCCTAGTTTGACGTTTTGCTTCCTTGTTAACGGAATCGTTATTCTAAACTTTGTTGCGTTAAATCTTCATATTTTACTTTATTATAACTTATTAATGTCTATTTAAATGTTAAAATAAAGCTTGCATGGCAATTTGGACTGTTTTGTAAATATTATCCAGATGCAAGGGGTATATATCGTAACTTTCTAAAACTTATAACTAAAGGGGTGAAACTGTCAATTTTATCTAAGTTATAATATAAGGGTCTATTATGTCACTTTCAAAGTGACAAGGTTTAACTTGGTATATCTTTTAAACTTGAAGGACCAAACTCGTAAAAGTGCAAACCCCAAGGGTATATTTTGCCACTTTTCAAACTCAAGGGTCTAAAATGTAACATTTTGAAAAAGTATAAAATCATGTTTAAAACCTTACAAGACATAACTTTAATTAACGTTTCTCATGCTTAACATTTCCAGATATCGATTAAAACGCTTAAAACCGTTTATATCATATCACAATACTAGGGAGCTTCATATTAAGGAGTTTCATCTTGGTATTACGTTCTGACTGAGTTGTTGGGTTTACGATTTAAAGTGCCCTAGCTCCTCAAACGTTTACTGAATGACTTCTGAATTATGATGGCCCGAACAGTGATACAATAATTCCAAACTCTTCAATCAAACTCATAACTCTTAAAACTAAAGTTCTAGAGTACAATCTTCCTAAGACTCAACATATTTACTCAGGTTGCGTGACGTGGCTGTTTACTATCATTTGCTATATCAACCTTCCCTGTTAAGATTGTGATAAGGTCATGAGCACATGCTTGTTACACACTCTTTTACATACTCAATTATCTTATAACCATATGATTACTTTTCAAAGACTTAGTGAGTTCATAGCCTCACTTTTTAATCTCTTTAATGTTTCATAAACCCGTGAGGGGGATACATGCTATAAATTACGAATACAAGTGTTTTTCCAGACTATATGCTAATCTGATATACCATTACAATTAATGTCTAAGTTACTTTATGCCAAAAGTCCCTCATTATCATGGACCATTAATCACTTACGAGTGAATGCAAATATTATGGATAGATCTATCGGGATTGATGAATCCTGTTTGGGTTAGCCGGATAGGTAACCAAACACACTATATTTGAATTTCATAGGTATATGGCAAGTACTTACACCAAGGGCCATTATATCTATATATATCACATCATTTTGGGTATATATATACACTAGTCAGTTTGTGTGCCATGAGCTTAGACCAGACTATACTATACCAGACAAGACCAGACAGACCAAACAAGACAATAACGCAGTAATACACAGTTACTATAATAATTGTATTCGTTGCAATTATTACAAATAACGGGTATATAATAACGTGACCCAAGATCATAACAATACCATTTTCATAATAATTGTGTTTGTATAATTATTACACTATGACTTGTATTCAAACTGTTTATCAAACCTATGAATTTCACTCAACCTTTGTGTTGACTTTTTAGCATGTTTATCTTAGGTTATTGAGCAATATACGACACGGAGTGGCATGGACTCGAAGATGGCTAAAACTTGTTATCATTCACATTGTATGTAACTAGATTTTGGGACCTGCCTTTGTAAAACTTTGATTTGAAATGAATGATAACGTATCTTTTGAACAAACGTCTCTTTTGGGTCGTTTTCTATGATTATGATTGTTGTTTCCATGAAGTAATACCCCAGATTAGCTTCCGCTGCTATATTGTAAAAATGGGGGTGTTACAGATTGGTATCAGCGCCATGGTTATAGAGAACAAGGTCAAAACCTTAACTATAACCACATTTCTTTTTCTAGCCATCAAAGTCCTCCGTGCCACTACATTCTGGATCAGTATGTAAAGATACATAACTATTATACTATATTATACCATAAATAACTTATGTTATTTACGACTAGGTTGTTAAAAGAACGATGTCTTCTCCCAACCACTCTACTTCTGATATTGAGGATACTTTTTCCTCTATATATATTCTTAACTATACTTTGGTCTCATCGGATTATTTCCCAGCTTCAGCGGGAAGCAGATCTTTTAACTATTCGGAAAACTCTACAGATAATACGATCCCACCAGTATTCTCATCTTTCTACAATAATCCTTGTTTAAAGAACGTACAAGCATTTTATGCTAAGGAATCACCTATTTCATCACCAGATCATATTACTTCACCAGCTATTTTAACTCCATCACCGATATTACCACCATCACTACTATTTGATCCCCGATATTTCTTTGTTCTTAAAAAAACTATTACCACCTAAGAAGCGAATCCATTCCCCATCTTCTTCCTCAACTACGTTATCTAATTCATCCCGGAATCAAACCTGTGATTTGGTATCACCATCTTCCTCAGTTTATACTCCTACCCCACCTCAGATATTTGAAATAGGAAAATGTCCAATTAAGATGTATCTGAAACATCATGAGGGACAAATCGAAGATATTTTGAATTACTTAGATGAACTCTATCTTCACCACATCGAGAAAATGGAGGAAGGACGTATTGATAGAATGATCATACGAAGGAATAGTGACGAACTAAAGACCGAACTCAAGAAAATCCGTACTCAGATTATCAAACTTCAAAAGAAGCAGTTAGGGCAAAAGGATAAGATTGCCTTTGCTCACTACAGAATTTCCGATCTTGAACAAATCATTGAGAAAATCCAAGCTCGTCACCAAACAGATCAGGAGGATCTTTAGGATGTCATCTACCGGCTCAGAATCAACAAACTCTTAGAATAGTTATAGCTTTATCCTAGCCATGGGATGTGTGGTATAAATAAAAACGCTTGTCAAATCTTGACTATGTACAGTAAGAAGGCAAGTTATTTATAAAGGCAATCCCGTTTCGTATCTTATTGTTTCCAACTTATCGCTCTTTCATCATCATTTCCACTAATTGCATCATTATCTCCGTCTTCATGAATCATACCATAACCCCTAAGTGCTTAAAATTCAAAAATAAGCATTTCTCTTTAAGCATTTTAAGCATCACATTTTCTTTTAAATATTACCTTTCAAAACTTGTGATGTCATTCTTACTACGCGTTATCTTGTGTTGATAGAATGCCTCCCAAAAGGACATCAACATCTAAAACACCAGCCATAACTTTAGCTGCCATCCGACAACTAATTAATGATGGCATTTCCTCAGCTCTGAAAGCACAAGCTGCATCAATGGCAAATACTGACAATACTAACAAGAACATCGGGACAAGCGGAACTCCAGTAGCAAGAAAAGGAATCAACAATCACAAAAGAAAGTTTGAAGATAGAGGAAACACCACCAACAACAATAAATATCCCAAACATAACAACAATAACCACTCCAACAATCGCAATAACAACAACAACAAAAACAACCATAACAATGATTAACACCAACAGCATAATAGAAGACAAGAAACCTTCATAACTTATATTGCCACCAATGGATATACTAGAAACCTTCCCTTGTGTAAAAGATGTAGACTACATCATACAGGACCTTGCAGTATCAAGTGTTAGGTTTGTAACAAGTTAGGTCACCAGACCAAGTACTGCAAAAACAATAGGGTCACAGGAAAGCATACTCAGAGATGAGCTTGCTTTTGTTCACTTTAGGATTTCTACCCTAGAAACAACTCTCGAGGATATTCAAGTTCATCAGAATCTTCTTCAATCTGAAAACCCCAATCATCAAGCTACAATCCTTGTCATTTGTTACTTTTATCTAGAATTCTACTACGAGATACGTAGCATAAGTATCAACTCTTTTTAGAGTTTCATATGTAAAGCTATCCATGAAATAATAAAGTGATGATTCCGTTACATCTTGTTATCTATTAAAACTCGACATCGTTTGTCAAATTCTACTAATTCTATTATGTTCAAACTCTAAATACTCTCCTCATACCTTTGCAACATAAATTTTCATCCTCGATTATATGGGCGTCAGTACAATCAACATCTGAATATTATCTAACAATTCATTTTCTACACATTACCATATTGTGTTTTTATGCTTAGGTAAGACGATTTATGATCATCTTATTGAAATGAATTAGGTCACTTCTTTATTTGAATAAGGAAATTATAAATCTCTGAACTATGAATTTATAAATTCTCAGTTACAAGGAGTTGAATGCTTCTTTTTGTAAGTGACTAATTATAAATAAGTAGGCTTAAGTATATAACATATGTGCAAACAAGTTTCTTTCAATCCGTTTGTACAAACAATCCTTTAATCATTATCATTATTACCTTCATTTTCATTATTACCTTCAATATCTATTCATTTCCAAATCTGTATCTCACGTGATTAGCAACTCTCTTACAAATTCATAATCATTCCTTGACATTACTCATTCCATGATCTTCGTATTCTAAAATTTTCTGTTATATTCTGCAACATAATAACAAGGAAACACACAAGAATCTATACAATGTCAAATGATTTCAATACCACTAGGTATGAAAATTTTGACAAAGACTTGTGATAGCATTCTTATTCAATGTTGACTTTTAAAGGTTAATGAATAGCGATTCTTTACGATCTGAGTGGCGCAATGTATTCCATCCACCCAGGTTCTATCAGGATCTGAAGAAATTCTATTGGCTGTCATCAAGAGGTGTAGTCTTGAAAATAAGTAGACGTGTGAAAGGAAGTAATTATAATTATGGTGTACAACATAATTATAAATGCATCACACACGTGGACTTGTGACCTTGATTAACCTAACATAAAAATCAAATTCATGCCCAGTACCTACATCTATTCACTATAACTTTCAATTAAATCTCGGGACGAGATTTCTGTAAGGGGTAGAGACTATAACAACCCAAGAATTTTCATCAACCTATTTTACTATGATCACAATTATACGGGGAAATTTTTCGCTTTATTACATTACTTGCATTGTCAATATCTCAGTATGTCATGTAACTTACATAACTAAAGTAGACGAGCTCACGCAACCTATCTATGGCAATCCTGTCTTCATATATGTCAAGCAAATATCATAAAATGTCAAGTCAATATCTTAATATCCTTATTACAAAGTACATTATTCCTATAATGTACCATTCGCAACGTTATATCAAAAAGGGCTTTAAACCGTTATCGTATACCTCTAAACCCTAATCATATGGAATGATTAATATCTAAAGTGAATGTAAAAGCTACTAAATCATATGTACAAGTAATATAACATTTAATTTGAAATATAAACTCCCTCCAAGCCAAGTACAAGTTTTCAAAGCACAATGTACAAGTCATTAAGCATGACATCTAAAATAGCCGTTTTACCTCCGTTTTCATTCCAATTTCTTCACCATCCCTTGTGTACAAGCTACTACACTCAATATACAATGTGTAAACCCAAATTATTCTATTCATAATCTTTCATACACATTTTTACTCTTAAAACCCTAATACAAAAGTCAGAAACCCTAACCCGAGCAAAATACTAAACCATGACCCGTTTCTTCATTTTTATCCATTGTAAACCTAAACCAATACTAAAATAAGTTGTAATAACTTAAATTACAACATTCTCAATCATATTCCATCATCATTTCATCAATTTACTTCAGCTATATGCAAATTGAATCCTAGAAACCCTAATTGGAACTTTGAACCCGTTTACTCATTTCTAACCATTTTAATCCTGAACAATCAACCAAGAGCCATTGTAAACTCATAAAATGAGTTTACAATTCAGTATCTATCTTTATCTTGACAATATACAAATGATTGAAGCCTAGAAAACCCTAGTGAATCCAATACGAGCCCTAATTCAAACCACGGTTTACTCTTTCCATTTCGACCCATTTTAGCTTAAACCACCAATTAAATTTCATTAGTAATCCCTTATACAATGTCAAGGATCAGTATTCAATCACCTTTGATCAAGATTATACAAATTATAAGCCAAGGAAACCATGAAAACCCTAATTGAGCCCCATGTGAACCCATGACTATATTTACTCAATTTCGACCCATTTTAACTCAAACCACTTGCTAACTTTCATTAATACTTCATCATACAGACCTTAAGGACATGTATTAATCACCCTTTGATCAATGCTTGCGAAACATAAGCTAAAAACTTGAATTCGAGCCCTAAGACACCAAAACTGACCCGCGGCTAGACTTGCACCATTTTTACCCATTTAAAACTCTTCCCAAGTGCAAGCATCTCCATGAATCACTTCCATGTGCCCTTGATACTAAAACAGACCCACAACCTATTCTTTGCATTTCTTACCCATTC
This sequence comes from Tanacetum coccineum, assembly GCA_026074375.1. Lineage (NCBI taxonomy): Eukaryota > Viridiplantae > Streptophyta > Magnoliopsida > Asterales > Asteraceae > Tanacetum > Tanacetum coccineum. The sequence goes on from BQNB010030897.1 coordinate 29,043, forward strand.
TAAGGCCTTTCTTTGCAAAATAACTTATCCACATTCATACTAAAGTGGTTTCAAGCAGCTTACCCACCTGATCCATCCTTTCCATGGCCAAAATCAAAGCCACATGAGTCTCTTTTTAACCACAACAGCCGCTACAGCCATATATGGTGTCCACACCATCATTTTAGCTTCCTAGACTTCCACATATGATTTCCTAGCTTCAACACATCCCATACTAGCCTACACATATGTCTTAATCAAATTACAAGAGTTCCTTAACCCCTTTGCTTGAATTCGAGTATAAATAGAGGCATACATGTTTCATTCAAACTTGCAGCACACCTTCTCCTTCTATAACCCAAGTGAGCAACCTTTCTCTGCTCCTTATGATCCTAGGATCATCTAATACGATCAAGAAGCAAAGCTTTGAAGATTTGAAGCCCCAGGAACAAGATACAAGGCGTACGAGTGGAAATACTACCCGAAACGACCCATTTCCACCATTTTTGCTCCTTGAAGCTCAAACCCAGGTTTTGAATGTTCTACTTCTGCTACTACACCCTTATAATGTTCATATGATCCTAAATATACTCTTGTTAAAGTTTCATAACTCAATTCATGCTCATTTTCCATTTTGATCCAAAACCGTACACCCGAAACCCTAATTTGACCCGTTTTGCTTCCTAGCCTAACGAATCGTTATTTTAAACTTGCGTTACGTTAAAACTTCATATTTTAGTTTATTATAACTTATAAATGTCTATTGAAATGTTAAAATAAGCTTGCATGGCAATTTGGACATGTTTTGTAATTATAATCCATGCAAGGGGTATATATCGTAACTTTCTGAAACTTATAACTAAAGGGGCTGAAAATGTCATTTTATCAAAGTTATAACTATAAGGGTCTATTATGTCACTTTCCAAAGTACAAGGTTTACTTGGTATATCTTTTAAACTTGAAGGACCAAACTCGTAAAACTACAAAACCTAAGGGTATATTTTGCCACTTTTCAAACCCAAGGGTCTAAAATGTAACATTTTGAAAAAGTATAAAATCATGTTTAAAACCTTACAAGACATAACTTTAATTAATGCTTCTCGTGCTTAACATTTCCAGATATTGATTAAAACGCTTAAAACCGATTATATCATATCACAATACTAGGGAGCTTCATATTAAGGAGTTTCATCTTGGTATTACGTTCTGACTGAGTTGTTGGGTTTATGATTTAAAGTGCCCTAGCTCCTCAAACGTTTACTGAATGACTTCTGAATTATGATGGCCCGAACAGTGATACAATAATTCCAAACTCTTCAATCAAACTCATAACTCTTAAAACTAAAGTTCTAGAGTACAATCTTCCTAAGACTCAACATATTTACTCAGGTTGCGTGACGTGGCTGTTTACTATCATTTGCTATATCAACCTTCCCTGTTAAGATTGTGATAAGGTCGTGAGCTTTCATTTTAGAATATTTATTACATCTACCTATCAGGTGAGATTCATAGCCTCGAATTTTCAATCTTTTGAATACTTTATAAACCTGTGATACCTGATATAAACCATGAATGCAAGTGTTTTCTAAATGTATGCTATCCAGATATATTATTGCCTAAGTAGCTTCCAGTGCCATTATTTCCATATCATGAATCATTAATTACTTGCATTGCGAGTGAACGCGAATATTGTGAATAGATCTATTGGGGGTGACGGCTCCCGTTTGTATACCCATGCTTGGGGTAGCCAAACGCACTATATTTGTCCTAATAGGTAACCTTGGCAAGTTACCTTTTCCACGGGGACATCTGTCCCTAACCAATATCACTACGGTGATTTCCCTGTTAATGTATTGATGTCATGAGCTTAGGTACAATAATAATGTTACCCTGATTTTCCATGAAAATTGTATTCGTTACAATTATTACCATTATAATGACTTGCATTCAACCATATGATAATATTCAACTGTTTTCCCATGATAATACTGTTCTCCATGATATTAAATGTTCTCCATGATAATTATCCCAGTAATGCCAATATTTCCATTATAACTTGTATTCAAACTATTTATCAAATCTATAAATTTCACTCAACCTTTGTGTTGACTTTTTAGCATGTTTATATCAGGTTATTGAGCAATATACGGCACGGAGTGGCATGGACTCGAAGATGGCTAAAACATGTTATCATTCACATTGTATGAAACTAGATTTTGGGACCTGTCTTTGTAAAACTCTGATTTGAAATTAATGATAACATATCTTTTGAATAAACGTCTCTTTTGGGTCGTTTTCTATGATCATGATTGTTGTATCCATGAAGTAATACCCCAGATTAGCTTTCGCTGCTATATTGTAAAAATGGGGGTGTTACAAAAGCTGTGCCACTATTTCAAACAGTGGACAATAGTGCTATATGACAGTGAATATATGCAAACAAACCATAGCATCACCGCTAATCAATCACCATATGTCACTTACATACCTAAAGGGCCTACCAGCTGGAGCACTACAATTAGGGCAGGACCACACACAAACTTGGGTAGGCATACCCATCCGCTCTAATAATCACACAAATACTGGGTAAGCGTACCCATCTGATCCAAACAATTATGCAACACATAATATTCACATAGCAGTCATAAGCACATATTTTGTCCCAAAAACAAAACCACATTTCGCACAGATCCATTCAAAACATTTCAAAGTACATTTGAGTATCATTTTCCCCCAACGGAAAAACAGTAAAAAGTGGAGCTACGAGAACTCACCTCAATCAGCAATCAAAAGAAACCGCACAATCTCAAATAAGGCAAAGCACAAACAATCTCTACGCAAGCGCACAATGGTACCCGACAACAACCTAATATATATACCCACTTTATTAATACTCGTACAAAATTATCTTTTGTACAAGTGTTTGTCTTTACTCATCCAAATTCCTCATTTTCAATTTCATATCATTCCAAACTCGTTATCTCATACCGTTAACTTATTACAAAAACCGTCATCTCATTATCAAAACTTTATCTCATATTATGGTTGTGTGGTAATTACTTAAAAATGACTCAAAGCACTTGGGCAAAGTGCGGCATCAATACAATACAGTTCAAACACCTCAAATCATTGAACGATAGAATCAACCAAAATACTCCGCGGAAGTTTGACGAAAAAGAAATGAGCAAGAACTCGAAATCTGAAGATAAATAAATCCATATTTCCGTAAGCGATACAATATATACTTATATCTTTAAATATATATATATATATATATATATATATATATATATATATATATATATATAAGTATTCAGTAATTTAAATAAAATAATAATATTTTATTATTTTTGTCTTATTATCGGGCTAACAGGGTAATCACAATGTCTCGTTATTTTAATATGTCCATGTCCAATAGTTTTTAACTTGACACTTAATCTTCTATAAGAATCATCCTTTATTTCTTCAATTCAAATCGACACAACGATGATAAATATTAAATATTTAAGAAAAGTTTTCGAGGAAAATATATCTTTTGTCTTGCATTAAATTTTCAAGTAAAATAATTATTTATTATTAAAATCTTGATAATGTACCCTTTTTAAGCAAATTTTCTAAGTATAAATTTCTTTCGAAAATTCAGCATGACCCGTACGTCTATATGACTTTTTCCAAGTTTGCAAACCTTAATCCCAAACACTTTTCACAAACCCAACATTTTCTGACAAAACACAATATCAATACCTTCAACACGTTTTACCTAACCGTAACGAAATAATCCTTTTACATTCGACAAGTCCAACAAGATCCTCTTTAGTCCAAACCAAATCCTTTAGTCCATTTACAAGTCCACTAATTCATTTACTTGTTATTGGGCCTTATGGCCCATTAAGGTCTTTAAGTAATTAGCCCGATAGCAAATTAGTCTATACCTCTTTTCATAAGTCCAAAAATATAATCAAAACCTAATGGACCTTAAGCCTATTAAGCCGAAACAATAAGCTATAAGCTCATAATATTATATATATATATATATATATATATATATATATATATATATATATATATATAAGCCGAAGACCAAATAAGCTCTAAGCTTATAATATAAGTCGAAAACAAAAGCTCAAAATAAGCCAAGAGCAATAACCAAATCCAATAACCAAATCAATTAACCAAATCTAATAACAAAATCCAATAACCAAATCCATTAACCAAATCCAATAACCAAGTCCAATAATCAAACCCAAGTGGGCCGAGCCCACGTTGATGTCGGACCGAAACAACCAAACGGACCTTTATTGGGCCAAACTCAAACCGAAAACAAATAAACCTAAATAAGCTATAACCTAGCTTATTGAATAAACAAAACTTCAAAATAAGCCCTTTTTAAGCACTTTTAGAAAATGTAAAATTACCACAACAACCATTTTACTCAAACTTAAAAATCTTTTCCCTTTTTCCTTTATAAGCCAACACACAAACACTGCTTTTATTTACATTTTCGTTTCCGAGATTCGATTTTTACGACGATCAACTTGTACAACTAGTGTTTTAACACCATAATAGCCATAAAAGTACAACTTTTAACAAAGTTTAGAAAACTTACAAGTTTCGATGACCTTGGTTTGGTTTTGACGCGAAAAGAACGAACTCGTACACCTTTTATATAACCCGCGTCTACTAACTATCAACCCACTAACTATTCTTAACCCGTGTTCTTGATAAAATCTTTAAAATCTTGGTTTCTTTCTTCCTTGTGGTTCGTCCGGTTCTAGAGAGAGAGAGAGAGAAAGATTTTGTGTTTTTGATTTTCAAAATGAGATGCATGAATGAGAATTGTGCTAAGGTGGTGGAATTTTTGTGTACTTTGGGAACACCTTAGCAAATTTTTAGCCCTCTTTTCCCCTCTCACTCATACTAGGCGTCCAAGCATCATAGGAGGCCTCAGGTTTTCCTTTTTGCGTCGGGATCACTTAAAAACTAAATTTTCATCCATTTAAAACGTCAACAGAACTTAGTTATTATTTTCATTGCGTTTAAAATCATTTTTCCATAAATCTAGGTTTTTCACACGACGCCTATCACATTAAAGTGCTACAAAAATCCATTTTGAGCTGTTGCCGGTCGACTCCGGACCAAAAACATGAATTTTTGACAAAACTCAACCGAACCTTGCTCATGCATTTAAAAACACTTCAAACCACAAAATAGGGTTTGACAACTTATATTCAACCAAAATTTTGCCTTTTTACGACTGTTATAGTCTTTTACCGAATTTCATGAAAATAACCGTTTTCTTATAACTTTTAAATCTCACACTCATGATTTACGTTCTAAACCAACGTTATTTTATCACTATGAATTTATTAAATAAATAAACCCATTAAGACATTCCTAAATTCATTAAATCTCCATTCTCGAATAAACTGTCATGCCGGTACGCAATGCGTGACGATTTTTCGCTAAACGCGGGAAAACTTCTCGGAAAGCACTAAAAACCTCAAAACAACTATAAAACAGAAAAACGAATCAAAAGCGATTCATTTACGAATTCAAAACTCCATCAAACTCCTGTTTAAACTGGAACCATTTTTTTACGCAAAAAAAAGTCAACAAAAGTCAACTTTTCAGCCTTCATCAGGAAAACTGACAAGATCGAAAGACTTCAAAATGCAAAACTATAATATTTTATAATACTTAACCCTGGGCAAATTACCGGTTATCACAGTCTCACCCCTTTAAAGGAATTTTTCCCCGAAATTCAACTCAAATTATCAACTCACAATACTGACAGGAAATTCCATTCCTCCAAGAACCACATCAATTCACTAGGATTTAGTCTTTTCAAACAAGGTTTCTTACGATTCCTATAAAGACTAAGTCTTTCCACAATCCAAATCCAACACTTTCTCATGGTCAATTCATATCCGTTCACAAAATTTCAATAGCCTCTTATACTATCTTTTAGATTTATAATTTCTCACACTTAGGTCACTGTCTTAGTCGGGTGTTAGGAGACGATCCAGTCCTCGACGTGGCGACTATTCTATCAGAATTAGCATTGCCAAACTTTTTGATTATTCAACCAATGGGACTAACCCTACATGGTCTATGTCCTACACAATATGACTCACACTTTACTTCTCAAGAACGCCTATGGTTCTTTACCAATACTTACTTACTCAAAATCCCCAAGTAAACCTTACTTGGTCAAACAATCTCGGCTCTACCTATCTTAGAAGGCCATTTCATAGTCTAAACCTCATCATTATTCGTCTTAAACTTTTCCAAATCAATCTTACTTAACGAGTGTCTTAAATCTCACACCACTTAGGTAGGTCAAGATACCTCTTAAAAGCTTAAACAATAAAATGTATGATCAGGTTTTCCTAATTGATCACTACAACTCTTTCCAATACTCCCCGTGACCATTCACGGTCTATCACCTTCCTATTAGATCTTCTAACAAGATGGTAAAATCAACCACCTCGAATACATTTCAAGCTTACAAAATATATACTAACTACATCGAACGCTAATCCTAATAAGGAAATGGGTATCCGCTCTATCACGAGCGACCAACGCAACGCACTTACACACGGGAAAACTGCTCTCTCAAGCTAATCACACAATAACATAAACAAAACAAAAAAAATACTGCTATCTATAAATATCAAACAAAATTTCCTTCACTAACACGAATTGATTTCAATACAAATCACTTAATGACTAGTAAGGATTTGTCATAACTACCAATACAAAAGAACTTTTCTAATCATAATATCGACAATAACTGATGCTACCCGGTTTAGTGATATACACAAACTACTAATCCAAACCTCATATATCCTACACATCTCCTTGGGGATCCTGCCCTCTCCTCATACTGTTAACAATCTCATCCAACTCTATCCGTGCACGTCTCTCCTCTATGAGCTGTAACCGCAACTCCTGATTCTCTCCCTATATATCACTGATGGCATGCCACAGAGCCACTTTATGTGCATCCACCTGACCTACCCACGACTCTAGGGCTAACACCAGTCTCCATAATGCTCCAAAACTTATTGCGACCCTCTCCTGCTCATGCTCTAGACTCCTAAACTGATACTTCTATGAGAAAATCTCATCCCTAACTGCCCCTGACCTAGTAAATAACTCTCCTATGTCCATATCATACCTCTCAAACAAAGCAGGCGATAGCTTATCCAATCATACCGCATGATCACGAATCAACCCCCCTTGCATCTCAACTTGAGCTCCCAGCTCAGTAAAAAATCCCCCAGTCTCAGCCGTAGCAGGTGTAGCTACAGGAGATGGTACAGTCAGCGGTATCATGGGTGATGAAATAGGAGAAGGAACAATAGAAGTTGATAGAGAAAGGGGAAGTGAGCCAAACGACCACTCGGGTAAGGGTGGTGTCTGAACAGGTGGTGCTGGTGGTGGATAAGCAGGAACATCAATAAAAACTATACCATCCTCTAGGTCTGTCCACGTGGTGAGTATGGGCTGTCTAGATGCCAACACCCTCTCTGGTCTCTCAGACTCTGATGCAGATCCAGAACCCTGTCTTACCTCAAACGTACTGTATACCTTATCCTCCTCTAACGCTAACTCCCGGCGCCTCAACGCCCCATACCTAAAGGCGCGCTCACGACTGCCCCCACAACCGGAACTGCCCACTGCTGACCCTCAGGTACAGCCTCATCCTCCTTCCTTAAACCAAGTCCATCACTCTCTACACTATGACCCTCGTCATCTAAACCACGACTCTTATCATCTAAACCATGACTCTCAACTCCCATACCGGGGCCCTCATCCCCCGCAGCAAGACCCTCGTCCTCTATAGCAGGATCCTTATCCTCTACAGTAAGACCATCGTCCTCTACGTCCTCGCTCATACTGTCAGAATCCAAACTCTCCTCTATCTCCTCATCCTCCTCAACATCATCATCCTCTACTAACTCAGACGTACCCCGATAACACTTCCGTAAAGGAAGGTCTGGCGGTGAAGAAGATGGTGAAATCTCGTAAGAGGACCTAAACCTCGTACAGAAGGCGGAATCAGACATAGTTGCCACCTCTGCCATAATAGCATAGAGGCTTGGTGACATCGCATGTGGAACATGCACAACCATACATGCGGTCCAACGAACAATAGGAACCAAAGTGGGTGGAGTACTCTTAGGTAGTGATGTGGGTGGTGCTATAGTGAGGGGTGACTCAGGTGTCTCAGTCTCAACAAAGTCCTCGAAAGGCTCAGACTCAGTATCCGTCCCATCAAATAAGCCTGCCTAATAGCCTAATAGGGATCCTTAGGAAGTGGTACGGGCACTCGGGAGCTCTAAGCTCCTTCAGCTTGGGTGGAAATCTCTAGGTTAACAAACACTAGGGTAGACATCCTGTGATAACATGATAAAAGGTTATAAGTATAAAATATTATTATCCAAATTATCAACATCATTATGCTTACATATACAAATCATTATAGCGTTTGAAATTAGACGTTCGTAACCGTATATATATCCTTATATATATTAAATATATCGGGAAGAATACGAACAATGAATAAACACCGACCAGGTTCGATACCGAACATGCACAACTCGTCACCACATAAAACACATAATCTATAAAAAGCATATTCTCAATTCACGTCGCTACCTGCGACTATCCACTAAAATTATTAAGGCAACACGCACTACACTAAGGCAAGCATGACCAACATCAATAAATCAATCATCGCTTCTCGCGACAATTTTACTTACACTCTCAAGGCATCACACACTACTACTACTAAGGCAGCATGACAATCCTAAAATCAACATGATCTTAATCTCAACACTCGCAAGTGTTTTTATCACTTTACATCCTATCATTTTTAGGTGGTCACATTACTCACACATCCCTTCCCTCCTCATAACATAACTTTAGAAAACTAACCCCATCATTTCATAGTCCTTCATGAATTAAGCATAGTTGATCAGGCTATGCGTAATTTAGGAAAAATACCATGAACTACTCGGGCTATTTGACTTACGCCATGTTCGAGGTTTTACTAAAAATAGACTTCACTTTTTGGTTATAGTTGCGTTTTAATTTTATTTTATAAAACCGGCATTCTCTATAACCTTGACTCTTGATACCAATCTGTCACACCCCGTCAGTAGCTGAAACATGGGATGCAATGATACCGTTCATCGCACAAGATACAAGATCACACACTTTACAATTTACAAGAATGAAACTTGGGTTTACATAAATTTTACAAGTTAAGACTTGACAAAATTAAATAATCAAAATCCATCTTGACCCATTCCCCTTGGGTTACATCTTTGCTCTTCCAATATCATTCATAAACCTTTGATTGACACACCTGAAAATGATACTCGAAAACGTCAACAATAATATTGTGAGCTGTAGGTTTGACCTAAACCAATATCTGTGCCAATATTTCAACCTTGGGGGACAATAGTGCATATATGACAGTGATTTATATATGTAAACAATCACTGACATAGCCATTCTCCGCTAGCTAGGTCATCATATGCCTCTTACGCACATTAAAGGGCACCTACCAGATGGATCACTAAATTAGGAAAGGACCACACACATACTAGGGTAGGCGTCCCATCCGCTTATATACAAAAAATACTAGGTAGGCGTACCCATCTGATCCAAACAATCATTCATCACATAATATTCACATAGCAGTCATAAGCACATATCTTGTCCTAAAAAAAAACCACATTTCGCACAGTTCTATTCAAAACAGTTCAAATCATTTTCCCACAACAGAAATAAAGGTAAAATGGGGCTACGAGTGTATCAACTAAATAGGCAAAAAGGCAAATACACATAATCTCAATCTCAAATCACAAATTAATCTCAAACGCAGGCGCAATGCAGTACCAACCTACGACCTAGACAATTTTTGACCATTTAATTTTATGTTTGTACAAAGTTGTCGTATTGTATAACGTGTTCGTCTTTTACACAACAAATTCTCAATACATTACAAACTACTATTGTCTTATCATCATGCCTTTACTTTTGCATTTCAAATACTATTATCTTATACACGAAACCTGTTATCTTTTACCAAAAATTGTTATCTCATAAGATAAATTCGCGCGCTACTCTCTCTCTCACACGCGCGCTCGCACTTTACCAAAATCGTTAATCATATCGAAACGTTACCATAAATATAAACCGTTATCTTTACAAAATGTTTAACTCATACGTAAAACGTTACAAAAGTTCTTCTTTACCAAAATCATTAACTCATACGAAACCATTACCAAAATCGTTATCTTTAACAAAATCGTTAACTCATACGAAACTGTTACCAAAACCGTTATCTTTAACAAAATCGTTAACTTATACGAAACCGTTACCAAAACCGTTATCTTTAACAAAATCATTATCTTATAATGAAACCGTTACCAAAACCGTTATCTTTGCCAAAATCGTTAACTCATATTATGGTTGTGTGATAATTACGCAAAATGACTCAACACTTAGGCTAATTGTGACATAAATACAATTCACTCATGACACCTACAATCGTTAAAACCAAAAACAACAGACCAATTCTTGACGGAAATTTGGACCGAAAAAGAGATTTCAATCTAAATCGGGAGCCAAAAATAAATAAATCCATATTTCTATAATCGGTACGATATATATATATATATATATATATATATATATATATATATATATATATATATATATATATATATAAGTATTTAATGACTTAATAAATATAATAATATTTTATTATTATTTTCGTCTTATTATCAGGCTAACGGGGTAATTACAACGTCTTGTTATTTCAATATGTCCACGTCCAATAGTTTTTACCTTGACACTTAATCTTCCATAAAAATTATCCTTTATTCTTTCAAATCAAATCGACACAACGATTATAAATATTAAATATTTAAGAATGTTTTCGAGGAAAACATATCTTTCGTCTTGCATTAAATTTTGAAGTAACATAACTCTTTATTATTAAAATCATGAAAATTTACCCTTTTTAAGCAAAATTTCTAAGTATAAACTTCTTTCAAAAATTCGGCATGACCCGTGCGTCTATATGACTTTTTCCAAGGTTGTAAACCTTAATCCTAAACACTTTTCACTAATCCAACATTTTCCGATAAAATAAAAAATCAATACTTTCAACACGTTTTATCCAACCATAGCAAAATGATTCCATTTCATTCGGCAAGTCTAACAAAATCCCCCTTAGTCCAAACCAAATCCATCAGTCCATTTACATGTCCACAAATTCATTTACTTGTTATTGGGCCTTATGGCCCATTAAGGTCTTAAGTAATTAGCCCGATAGCAAAACTTAATCCATGCCTCTTTACATAAGTCCAAAATATAAACCAAAACCCAATAGACCTTAAGCCCATTAAGCCGAACCAAATATAAGCTATAAGCTCATAATATTTTATATAAGCCAAAAACCAAATAAGCCATAAGCTTTATAATATAAGCTAAAAACCTAATAAGTCATCAGCTTATATTATAAGTCGAAAACCAAATAAGTTCTAAGCCAAAATATAAGCCAAAACCATAAGCTCAAAAATAATCCAAAGCCAAAACAAATAAGCCAAAACTAATAAGCCAAAACCAAGTGGGCCGAGCCTACTTTTGTGTCTGCCCGAAGCAACCAAATGGACCCTTTAGTTGGGTACTGCCTTAACAAAACCAAAAAACATCCCAAATTTTTTATAGCTAGCTTTTTTTTAATAGCGTCACTCAATACAAGCCCAACAAAAAATAAGTTTTAACAAATTAAAAATTTAACAACATCAACCATTATTCAAACTTTAAATCATTTTCTCTTTTCTTCTTTATAAGCCGACGCACAAACACCCCTTTATTTGCATTTTTCGTTTCCAAGATTCGATTTTTACGACGATCAACTTGTACAACTAGTGTTTTTTATCACCTATAATAGCCATATAAGTACTAACTTAAACAAAGATTTAGAAAAAACTTTAAAAGTTTAGATGACCTTAGTTCGGTTTTGTCGCGGAAAAAAGAAGATGCTTGTACAACTTTTATATAAACACGCGTCTACTATCTATCAACTCAACTCTATCTTTTATTATCCCGTTTTGTTTATGAGAATAGCTTCCAAAATCCTTTGTTCTTTCTTCCTGTGGTTACGCCGTAGTGTAGAGGAGGAAAAAGAGAGAGATAGAAATTTTTTGTTTTGATTTCAAAATGGTGCATGAACCAAAAATGTTTGAGGTGGTGGTGGTTATAAGAGTACTATGGGACATATTAGCTTAAAAATATCCTTTCTTGTACCTCTAGCCCTTTGGCGTCTAAAATTGAGCATCTAAAAGGAGGGTATCAGGTTTCCTTTTTTTGTCGGGATCACTTAAAAAATTCAATTTTCATCTATTTAAAACGTCAAATGAACTTAGTTATTATTTTCATTGTGTTTAAAATCATTTTTCCATAAACCTAGGTTATTCACACGACACCTATCATATTAAATTGCTACAAAAATCCATTTTGAGCCGTTGTCGGCCGACTCCGGACCGAAAACATGTTTTTTAACAAAACTCAACCGAACCTTGCTCATCCATTTAAAAACACTTCAAACCACAAAATAGGGTTTGACAACTTATATTCAACCAAAATTTCACCTTTTTACGACTGTTACAGTCTTTTACTGAATTTCACGAAAACAACCGTTTTTCTGATAACTTTCAAATCTCACACTTACGGTTTATGTTTTTAAACCAACGTTATTATATCATTATGAATTTACTAAATAAATAAACCCATTAACATATTCCCGAATTTATTAAATCTCCACACTCGAAATAAACTGTCGTTGCTGGGTACGCGCTGCGTGGACGATTTTTTCAGCAAACACGGGAAAACTTCCGGGATAAAGCACTAAAAACCTCAGAACCCATCTAAATAGAAAAACAACTCAATAAGAGATTCACTTAAGAACCAAAACTCCATCAACTCCCGGTTTTTAAACGAAAACTGTTTTACGCAAAATAGTTCAACATAAGTCAACGTTTCAGCTTCATCAGGAAAACCTGACAGATCGAATGGGACTTCAAAATACCAAAATTACGATTTTTTATAATACTTATCCCTCATTGGTTAATATTAACGGTTATCACAATATACATGACATATAGTGATATTGCCATGTACATAATCATCATAGCCTGTGATTGCTGCAAAGTGGTCATTTCCAAAGCGGACAGTGCCCATGAAACTTTTCAACAAAAAATTTCAGCAGTGAAAGATCGTCAGTCATGTGCTTGGAACACCCACTATCAACAATCCACAAAACTATTTGAACTACCTGCATTACATGAGAAAACCACAGATGGAGAAGTGCACAGTTTGGCTATCCATTTCCTAATGGTAACCGTTGTGTTAGGAAGAAGATACTACTAGCTTTTCCTCTTCTATAACATTAGGTTTTTGCTTAGATGTTGTTGTTTTGGGGTCAATCATCATTGGGTTGTGTTTCATTCCATTTTTGGCCACTTCATAACTGTTTTTATTTTATTTCTCATGTGTCATATGCTAAGTGAATAGTTTTCTTTAAGAATGTAGTGGATCTAATCGCAAAATGAGTCTTAATTTCGTACTTATAGGAGAAAATAAGAAACCTCAGTTTTTGTACATTCGGAGTAGAATCTAAAAATTTAGGTTTCCGCATTTTTAGGAGTGGTAAATAAAGTTCTTCTAACTGTGTATACATACGCAACTTAACTTTGCTAGACATGAATCAATCACAAGGATTAGTACATTATTAGACAAAGAAACACATTAATAATACATCCTTTGCTTTTTTACTAGCATTTTTAACATGGACTTTTGTTATATTATTTTTGGTTTGCATAACCATCCTTTTTAGAAGTAAACATGTATCTTTTTATTCTGTCACACATGCACGACTTACATCTTTAATTTATCCGTAGTGTTTAACAAGGACACTTATTCTTTGTGATGAGCTCTAATCGATTGTCTTCTAACACTCGTAATAGCATCTTTCAGTGCCTGTTATAGAATGTAAAATGCTCTTAGTTTTTGGTTATTTTCATGTGCTGAATCCGCGCGCACATTCTCTGATCGCGCTTATGACATTGTTGTTCTGAATATTTTGTGTCTTTTTGGTAGTTAAATTCTGTAAAGTGATTGGTTTTGACAAAACATGTTTATCTTTTATTTTTGGAATAAACTTTTTCGTTTGAAGATTTTGTTTATTAATTGGTGTGACACAAAGAAGTTTGTTAGAGACTGAATGTTTGTCAAACATAGTATTTACATACTTATCTTTTTCAACTGTTTTCAACATGGATTTCAATTCAGAGATTGTTATCAAAAGATCCTGATTCTGTGCACGAATATCCGCATATGCATATGTCTTTTGATTCATATTCTTAACCAATTCATCAATCTCCCCTTGAGTCTGAGACGTGTTTTTTATTGTAAATCATATAAATAATTGTTGATTTCTGTTGATGTTTTCATGTTTCATTTAAACTAAGATGTATTTGAAATTTCAACGACACTTGTTCTCATTCTACAAGTTTTCCATTTTGGTCTATCCAAGAGTTTTCAACTGAGTTTTCTATAATTTTTTCTATTCAGCTGGTTTTTACGGTGGTGGGCGGCTTTGGTATGCTGGGATTGTAGGAAGGGAGAGTGGTTTTGATAACAATTGTATTTTTGACACTTATTATTGGTTTATCCTTTACTTTAGAATAAGAATCTATATATCGTTTTAATTAAATTTCATCTTGGAGTTAGCACAATGGAATTTCCCTTTTTATATTTCCTTATCAATTTCAATTACACATTTTACAAGTGTAAACAACACATCAACACACACTTTTCAAACTATATACTTGAGTGTTGCTTCACAAAATTTTAATTGTTTAAAAATCTTTTCTTTTGTTTTTCAAGTTTCAATTTTTAGATCTACTTTCTTTGAATCAAAAAATATATTTCATTGTTTTTATTTTCTTTTTTAGGTTAAACATTGTTTAATAATCTCAAATGTAGATACCAAGTTATTAATATCAGAATTCAGCTCATTGCAACAAAAATTATTTTAAACCATGTCCTCTTTGTTCTTATAAAAAATACTTTTTAGAGTAGCAGTATTGGTTATAAAAGTAAACAATTTTCCAAAATCACATTCCATTATATGAAAATATTGCATCATTTTACTGGATTTTGGCATTGTTGTAGGAGAAGAATTCGATGTACTTGCATTTGAGGTTGCTTCAGAAGAAATAGAAACAGATGGAAAAAAATTTTGCTCAGCAGAAAGTTCTTTTTGAGGAACATATGTTTCATAAAGATCATTTAACCTTTTGTAATCTATGGGACGAAAATTTTATTTTTTCTTAATAGCAACTGGATCTTCTTACTTATTTTTCATTTTATTTTGACTCTTGGTTGCATCTCAGCGTCACGCGGCACCACGCGCTCGCGCTCGCTCACGACTATTAACATGCACTTTTCAATCATTGAAATAAGCAGCATGATAGAACTTTGGATTATGAGAAATTACTTTCTTAAGCGTACAAGGATTTTTGACCCAAACCATGTTTTTTATTTTGAATCGTAAAATGACAATAGTTTTGGTCCAAGCATAAACATAGCTTGTACTGACTGACTTATCTTGATTACAACATTTTCATTATCTTCCACCTTAGCTTCCATATTTAAAATATTATTAAGATACTTATCTTCATCATCATTCATTTTGCGTTTCAAAGCACTTTGTGTATCTTGTAATTCGAAAATCTGTTTTTTATATGCTGAAACAGATAATTGCAACTCGTCTCTTTCTTTTTCTAATGCTATAATCTTATCTTTGTCATTAATGAACTGATTTTGAAGATCAGTTTAAAGACGTTTTAATTTTGATATCAGCTTCGATGAATTTTGTTTAAAAAATTATTTTGCTTGATATGTTAGTTTTAAAAACCCGAATCTTTTCCTTGTATTACTCAAGCTGTTTAGTTAAAACAACATTTTGTTGTTTAACTTTGTTAGCAATTATTTGTTGCTTTTCAGCTTCTTGATAAGCATTTTTGGCTAATTATTATATTTCTATATGAATCATAAACCCATGTTTGCTTCTTGTTCACAATTGCATTATTAACTTATAATTTTGGATCATCAAATTAATACTATATTAATTTGATCATCACCAATTGTAGAGTTAATATTTTAGGTTGCTCAGGATATGCTTGTTCATGATCTTTAGTTGTTAATGATGTTTGTACCTCACTTATGAATGCAGAATCATAGTTAGGGACTTCATCATAATCAATGGTTGCTGGTTGAATTCTTTCCATCATGCATATGTTCGCACTTAATTCTTCAAGCTCTTCCATTTGAACAGTATCAGCAAGAAGAAAATCATTTTGTTCCTTGGTGAGAATAACCCCTACTTCATCCTTCTTTGCTAGCAGCCTTTGTTCCATAAAGTACTTGGAATCCCAAACTCTTGGCTTTGCGCAAATTTCAAGCATAATGACTTTTTATACAATTGTTGCTCTGATCTTTATGTAAACTTTCCAGAAGATGTAGCTCGAAGATTTCATTGTACATTTCCTGTGTCTTTCTGAACATTAAGACTCTCAGTAGTTCTACCATTATATCCAACATTTCTTGTTTGAATATTGACTCTGTCAGCTTGCAGTCTTGCACAACTGCTTGGTTTCTGATGAGGTATCATTTTATACACTTTTTCGGGGTCGTTTAACCACCTAAATCGTGTGTTTATGCCCAAAATAGGCACTTAATCATTTCCCTCTTTTCAAGTATTTGCTTTTGGGAGGCTATTTGGAAGAATTACACGTGAACTTGGCTCATTTGGAGAAGAACGGAATAAGACATACGGGACCTACACCACATCTCTCAAGATATTGTTTTTCCTCTAGTGGCTGGAGTCCGGTGTCAAAGATACACGTCGACGCCGTCACAACGAAGACCAAGACGGCGTCACAAGATTCCACGACGGCGTCAGAGCACACGACCCAGCCTATTATCTAGAATATTCTCTTTCATGTCGGCGTCACGATTAAAATGCGGACGCCGTACACAATGATTTTCTATTTTTACAAACTCCGTACTTTTGGTTTTTTAGGTTGTGGTAACTTTAGATTAAAAAAAGAGGAGTACGGACCCTAGTTCGTTTTTAGCAGTTGTTAGGGACGAATTTCAGGGGCCTCATAACACCCTATTGGACTTCCTCTGAACTTAATGTTTTAATCAAGTATGGTTTATTTAATCATTCAATATGTCTTTGTGTTGTTTGATTCAATCTTTGTATCTTGATGTATTTTCATTGCTGGCTAAACCTCCAATTGTGTTTATTTATGATTGTATGAATCTAGAATATAGATCTTAGTGGTGTTACTTTCATTGTCTTGGATGTGCTTGTTAGGTTTAGAAAACACTAGCTTTTGTCTTGCATCGCTGTTGATATGTCTAGGAAACATAATTATGTTGAAAGGATACCATCGGGTTACAGTATCATACTACCTTTGCCCCCTAATATGGAAGAGTCCACCTCTTAATATATTTCACCATGCACTTAGTATACCTTTAGGGGACTGTATTAAGTTTCTTTTACCTTACTTGTTCGTTGCCTTAACGGAAGACTAAGGTAGACGGCGGGTTTGTGTTATTCTGTTCATGAATTAGGGAAATAATTTCACAGATACATCACAAGTGTGTCAAAGCAATACACAGTGAGAAGCAATCTAGGGAGTAACTACGATGATTAAATTTTAATCACGTTTTTTTTATTATATTGTTATCACTAGTAGTTTAGATTATCATTTAGTTTAATAGCTAAAACCAACCACCTATCTAATTATATGATTTACTTGCTTTCCATAAAATATAAAAATACAAAAATAATCTTCCCTCAACCCTTAGAATTCTGTTAGACTGTGATCAAGCCTTCCCAACCTATTCCTCGAGTGAACGATAACAACCCCCTGAGTCTTTGCCGATACTACTTCTTACATCGATTAGGTGCTCCTGCTTAGGGAGTTGTAAAACTTCGTGTAGAAGTCTAACGATGACCGCATCAGTTTCTTGTGTTTGAAGATGATCGAAGTCGGTTATTTGTTGGATTAGAAAACCGCTGAGTAATTGCACGAGCTAATAGTATCATTGCAGAAGTAAGAGGGTCTTTTGAATCATTTTGGAATGTTTCTCCTTGATACTCATCATCATAGTCAACCACAGACGAATGATATGTGACATAGTAAGCTGGTGATGGTTGAGAAGAACTTATATGTGCCACTAATGCAAGAGGATCATGAGTCTTTTCTAGCTTTTTTGCTCTAAAAGCAATGATAATTTTCTCATATTATTGGAGGTAATCAAACAACTCATCATAAGACACTTCAGTTATGTCTTTTTCCAAACGAACACTTGTGACATATTTGAGCCATTCAAGTTGAAGGCTATTTAGAAATTTGGTATTCACAATGACTTTGTTAAACTTAATCAAATTGCGTTCCAAATCATTCATCAGTTGTGCAAATTAATTATACACTAACAAAAGTGATTCACCAGCATGCAGCCAGTGAACTGACAAACTATAGTAAACCTTGTTTCCCCGTTAACTTTATTTAACACAGTTCCTCGCATAAGATGTTCAACTCTTGTCCACATCTGTTGCACTATTTGACATGCAACAACCAAGTTGTAGAAATCATTTGGTATGGAGATAAGAATCAGATTCATTGCCTCGATATCAACCTCATATTGTTTCAAAGCATCTCCCGTAAGATTATCTTCGGTTTCCAATAGTTCATGTTTGTTTTATCTTTGGTTGTTTGATTCATCACGTGTGACAAAGCAAAACTTTGGGAGAAGGCAATTTAGGGAGTAATACATGATTATATACAACACAGTTTTTATTATATGTTATCACCAGTGTTTAGATTATCATTTACTTTATAGCTTAAACCTAACACCTCTTAATTATATGTTCTTACTTGTCTTTCTATAAAATATAAAAATACAAAATAATCCTTTCCCTCAACCCTTAGGAATTCTGTTAGAAAAAATCCGTGATCCAAGCCTTCCATCCTATTTTCTTAATGTGAACGTTAAACAAAACCATGAGTCTTGCCTTTACTACTATTACAATGATTAGGTGCTCTTCCTAGGGAGTTGTAAAACTTCTTGTAGAAGTCTAACGACGACCGCATTAAGTTTTTGCGCCGCGCTGGGGGATATGTTACGGTATTGACTAGTTTAGCTTTGTATCTACTTTGCCTTGGAATCCTTTCAAGTAAGAATTTATTTCTAAGTTTAGCTTTCTTGTAGGTCTTATCTATTCTTTGTGTGTTTGTTAGTATTCCCATTGGAATATTCCTTTCTTAAATAATGGAGGAACTGGTGAATCCATACTAAAACAATCGTCCTTGTCATACCATTTGCGTGCGCGCACAGATTACCAAGAGAGCCTTAAAAGAGCATGTGATTTCGGCCTTCGTTGACTCTCGCCTAAAGAGTATTGAACAATTTCTTAACAACTTCGCCAATCAACCTAATGAGACCAATATGAATAACCTCGAGTCCGATGATTTTGAAGCGATTGTACACCCCCCCCCCCCCTCTTGTCTCTCCCTTCCTCTCTCAGATAATGACTCGGATGATTGAGGAAGTTCTTAATGTGTTAAGTGAGTATGGAGAAACGCTGAACACTACGCTAAGAAAGAAGTAATCATTTGTTTTGACGGGTCGAGATGATCTTGCATTTGATTGTATGATTGGCTTTAGGAAAGTTCAAATGCCTATCGCGACCCTTTCTACCAATGTAATATTATCTCGCGTAAAGCCTTTTATTATTTAATTTTAATACTATAATGGTAGATGGACTAAGGGGACGGAGAAAGGAACCTAGTCGCCATGGTTTAGGGATGATACGTGTTTGTAGGTAGTTATACCTTATCAACGGATTTTTTTATGTTAGAGACATTGGAGGAATTTATTATGGACGCGACCATGCTGGAAGTCTTGATGGGCAAACCCTTTAGAAGAATCACTTAGCTCAAATATGGAAATCAATAATGGATTGGTCTAGTATCCCACTAAGATCTTGACACATACACTGCATAGGATAGCACGTACAATACATATATCAAGAAATTTAACTGGAGTAAGGTCCTGAACCTCACTGTTAGAACTTTGAAATCAATTGAGGAACGGCTAAGGCACCCTTATGAAGAATAAGTTGATGTACAAAAAACTATTAAACCTAGGCCCAGAATACCACGTGAATGAAAGTATGAAGGAATGGCTCATTCATGGGCACGTGAGCATTCACGAAACAACGTAAAGACGTGTGACTTCGAGTCTAGCTACAAGACTCGTTAATAAAGAAAAGCGCTTCTTGGGAGGCAACCCAATTTACTTTTCCCGTAAATTAGGAGTGTCATGTGTGTTTTAATTCTTTACCATTTGTTTTATTATGTTTGAACTATCTTGTAATCATGCTTTGTTTGTCTTTAACCTCGTCTTAATTTCAATCAAAGGTATTTTACAAATAATAAGTGTAGGGGAATTTATCCGGCTTTTGAGCCAAATTCAAACATGTTAAATGAATTGTTTAGATTAATTCGCGTCAGTTTCGAGTCATATGATTGAATTGTTAAATCTCAGGTTTTATGCAGCCATTTGTACAGGAACTAACTTATGGAATCAAGTGCAAGAAATTTTTCATCAGAAACAAAAATTTCGTTTTCACAGACTGTGGAGACGTCGTTACGATTAACACGCGACGCCGTCACCATGACACCTGTGACGGGGTCACGAAAACCCTGACGGCGTCAAACGCCCAGGTCCAGAAAACTTAAAGTTTTTAATTATTTTTGAAAATAAAACTTGCATAACATTTAATATATGTTATAAACTTGCAAAACCTAATGAGTTTAACAATTCTCTCATCCTATCTTTATTGCTTTATAGAGTCAAACCTTGATTCATATTGTATATTTGTCTATCGCACATTTTATGCTTGGTGTAGTTGTATTTGTCTTTGATTGCAGGTTATATTTGATGAGAAGAAGCTTGGAAGTTCTTAGGAAGTTTTATTGGATGATTCTCGAAGGACTGATTCTTGGAGGACTATTTAACCAGTTATCGCATGTTTCTTCTCCATTATTGAGTAAACCAAGGGAGTACTAGTTTCTTTTCCTTGTTTTCTTTTCCCTTTATCTGTTTTAACGGGTACTTCTAGAGAATATTAGGGACAATGTTCAAAATAAGTGTAGGGGAAATAAGCCTTAGAAACTATTCTTTCATTTGTCATTTGCTTTGTCCTTAAAAAGATGGGTAATATATCGAAACATAGCATAAAAGGGTGATTTTTACAAAAGAATTTATGACACATACCAATGAAAACCAAGTATTATTAGCGTCCCATGGATAGGAATTTACATGACTAGCACAATAACCCTTAAAATTCCACCCTAAAAATGTGAGGTTCACCCTTAGATCTTTAGGAATTCGGGTACCTATCGTCGATAACCCAAGATGATGTTATCCTTACCCGGTTTGAGTTAAGGAGTGAGCAGTCACATGTGTCTATTCCGTCATTACGGATGTGTACGTGTGGTCTTTGTCTCCTTTTCTGGAATGTCTAGTGTTAGTAAAATTTATATGAGTGTGCCGGTATCATATTAAATTCTAGAACTTGTTTTTGTGATGCATCCCGAGACCGCATAGTAAGTATTAGGATTTGCTTAATAAGAGGCATTAGGATTAACCTATGTTTTAAACCTGTAATTGTTATGATGGTCACCTCAATCATATAACTATCCCACACCTTTGCCATGCACTCACCTTTATTTTATGATACCCTAGTACAACCCTCCGAGCCTATCCTTTTTCATGGTTCTCGTAATTTTTTGGGTAATCTGGACTATTAATGAAGAGCATTGACACCCTTGAACCAATCGTTACACCCAAAAAGCCTTAGCCTACCTTATATGTACTCGTTTTTAGTACATTATTGTGTTTTAACCCAAGTTAATTATTGAATACACGGTTGCTAAGTCTTTATCCTTGTAAATACAATTTTAGGATGATTGAGATTCATGGTAGTATTTATTTCGCAAAAGAATGGGGAAGAAAAGTTAAGTTAATACCCCCATATGTTTGTCAAATGATCTCCATGTTATTTTGATCCACCTCAAATCAGGTCATTAGTTAGATTGTAAATATCGAGCATGTAAAAGCTCAAGTGTAGGGGTACGTATTATAAACCCCCATGTTGTATTATGTTACTCAAAAAAAAACAAAAAAAGAGAAAAGAAAAAGAAAGAGATTGATGTAGAGTTTTGTAGAGTTTAATATCTTCGTTTGAGTCTTGGCTTAGCAACCAAACCAGCGTGTATTCGTGTAAATAATTAACTAACCCTTCCACTCCAAATTTACCCAAAGCCACCCAAATGTATCCTACCCGTTTCCATTTCTGTTATATGTTATCTTACACCTACACCCCATAACCCTTTAAAAGACCTCTTAGATAGTAATGAATAATACTTCCACCTAGCGGTGGAGGTTTGATCCTTTACCAAGCCTATGGTAACTTATATGCTATGACAGGTAATGAGTGTTCATTTTTTCCGTTTCCCCCATATGTTATAATTCATTATACACCCGGGAGAAAGAGAGAATCCCAAACACTTATGTGAGGTGCTAGTGTATATTTTCCGTGCTTTTAATTATGAGGTCTAGAAGGTTATGTTGTAGATTATGCTTAAAGAGTAGGTAAAATAACCCTTCATATTGTTATTGTCTAGATAAAAAAGCCCATTTGCTTGAGGACAAGCATATCCTAAGTGTAGGGGTATTTGATAAGGTGTCATTTTATATACTTTTCGGGGTCGTTTAACCCCTAATATCGAGTGTTTATGCCCAAAATGGGCACTTAATCGTTCCTTTTCAGGTATTTCTCATTTGGATGACATTTGGATGATTTACACGTGTCTTAGGCTCATTTGGAGAAGAAACAGACGAGATTACAAACCAACACAAAGACTCTTAAAGATTTGGCATACAGAGCCTGGAGACGGCGTCACATTTCATACAAGACGCCGTCACACTTCATCTAGTGACGTCGTCACATATCTCACGACGGCGTCAGCCCGCATCGACTCAAACACAGATCAAGCCTTATATAGTATAAACGACTATAACTTTTTACGTAGCAAAAATAATTATCGTAGCTCGGGATAAACGTTGACCTGAAACTCGGGTTGTTCCAGCCATAAACCCATTATAAATTGAAACTAACATAAGCCCAAAATAAATAAGCCATAAGCTCGAATAAGCCATAAATAAGCCAAAACAACCAAATGGGCCAAGCCCAATATCCTTTTTCTTTTCTTTCTTTTTGCCGAGACCAACAAGGCCTAAAAAATTATAATAAGCCCTAACTAGCTTATTTTTAAGCTAGTTTTTCAAAATAAGCCCAAACAAACACATGACACAAAAGTTATTTTACCATCACAACCATAATATAAAAGTGACCATTTTGGTTCTTTCCCTTTTGTGACCACGTCAACCAAACGCACCCTATTTCTTTCCATTTTAAATTTTCATGTTTGATTTTTTTACAAACGACTTATACAACTAACATAAACTCATCACAACAATCATAAAAGTACAATTATTTTTAGTTTTTAGAAAACTTACCAAAAGTTTTGAAAAGCGAGACAAAATGCAGACCGACTACCCAAACACAGTTTAATCTAGTGTTGCAAAACAAGGTCTACAAGGCCGATTAATCGCCGATTAGACGCTACAAGGCCACCAACCTTGCTGATTAATGTAACAGGGTCAAACAAATAGGTCAACTATGGTCAACAATGATCAACGATGGTCAACGGTTGTCAAACTTGCCAGAAACCTTCTAATCTTGCCGGAAGTACCTAAAACTCACCTAAAACTTGACGGAAATACAAAAAACTTGCTGGAAATACCTAAATTTTGCCAAAAATGCCAATCCAATTAATCGTCGATTAACCCCGCCTTGATCTATTACAAGCTACAAGGTGGTCGACCGCTCGGCCAACGATTCATGATTTTTGCAACCTTGGTTTAATCTATAACCCAAATACTAAAATCAACCTAAGGCTTCTATATCTTCAAGTTCTTGATCAAAGTTTGGCAAAAATGTAAGTGTTTATGTGTTGGGTGAGTTTGGACGAGCACAAAGGGAAGGAAAAGAGAGAAAACGATTTCAAACTCATGCACATAGTGTGTTAGGGTGGTGACAAAAGTATATGTATCATTACTAGGACCATGTAGTTAATTTTTTTTGTCTTGTTGTCTCCCTTCCTTGTCTTAACCGGCCAAGCATCCTATGATGTTCGGTCTTGCCTCTTCTTGTGTCGGGTTCACTTAAAACTAAAAATTCATCACTTTAAAACATTACCCAAAGTTCCTTATTATTTTTATTGAACTTAAAAACACTTTTTCACGAACCTAGGTTATTTACATAACATAATTCCACACTAAACTTCCCAAAATTCAATTGAACATTATTGGACGTGCCAGGACCAAAATACGAGTTGAGTTCAAATTTAACCGAACCCTTCTCATAAGGTTTAGAAGTATCCCTCTTCAAAATATGACTTGTCATTTTAGACTTATCAAAAAACTTCACTTTCACGACTATCACGGACTTTAATTAAATTTCCCCAAAACACCCGTTTTCTGATAACTTTTAAATCACACTTCAACGATTTACGCACAAGACGAACGTTACTTCAAATTACAAAATTACTTATCAAATAAGTTTGTTAAATTCAGCCATGATTATTAAACCCGTTTTCTATTTAACTGTCGTGTCAGTACGCGCTGCGTGATAATTTTCGCAGAACGCAGTAAAACATCCCAAAATGCATCAAAATGACAACATAAACACTCTGACACGGGAAGATGAATCAAAAGTGATTCACTTACGAAACTCAAGACTCTCTCAACACCCAGTTAAACCATAACTGTTCTTCATAAATTAAGTCAACGAAAGTCAACTTTTTAGCTTTCTCTAAGAAAACTAACAAAATCGAAAGACACTAATATAATTATAATATTTTATAATACTTATATAACAATCCGCAATTTTCATAAATGTAAATATCCATCTATTAAGTCAGATGATGTACAATCTATCAGTTATATATGAACTTACCTTTTTTAAGGAAATTTCTTGCTTTATTACATTACATTACTTTGACAATATCTCAATATGCAATATATACTGCATAACTTAAGTTAACAGGCTCAGAAAACCTTCATATGGCAATCCTATCTTCATATATGTCAACCAAACATCATAACATATCAATTCAATATCATAATATCATTATTACAAAGTACAT
>BQNB010030898.1:0-7500 GCA_026074375.1 Tanacetum coccineum
CTTAAGTGTGTTTTTATTAGTTTCTCTCTCAACAATTCTCTCTCTAACTTTCTCTCTCTAGATCTCTTTAGATCTATACATGCTTGTGTGAATTAGGGAACCAACAATACCAGAGACCCATATTAACAGTTCCCCGGAGATAACGAAAGATCCTTTTAACCTCTTTGAGGTGCTTCTCGGTTGGCTTAGCCTGGTACCGAGCACATAAACAAGTAGCATGTACAATATCCGATATGCTTGACGTAAGATACATTAGGGCACCGATCATGCTATGATATTTTGTTGCATCGACTAGAGTCCCATTTTGATCTAGGTAAAGCTTATCTTTGATTTCTATTGGAGTACCAACGGGATCACAAGACTCTATTCCATATTTTTTAAGGATTTCTAATACGTAGTTGGACTGGTTTATGAAGATGCCACGGGGGGATTGGTTAACTTGTAAGCCAAGAAAGAACGTCATTTCCCCCATCATTGACATTTCGAAGCGGCTTTTCATAAGGTTAAAAAATAGTTGGGTATACCTAGGGTGTGTAGAACCAAAGATAATATCATCAACATAGACCCGTACCACTAAGATGTCATCGTCGAAGCATTTTATAAACAACGTTGGATCAATTGTGCCTTTGAAGAAGTGATTCTGTAGGAGAAACGTTGACAGTTCATCGTACCATGCCTTTGGTGCTTGCTTTAACCTATATAGTGCCTTCTTTAACTTGTAGACATGGCTAGGATGATCAGCATCGATGAAACCTTCAGGTAGATACACGTACACGTCTTCTTTTAGCGTACCATGCAAGAATGCAGTTTTCACATCCATTTGAAACACAGTGAACAATTTGTGAGCAGCATATGCCAAGAATATCCTGATAGCTTCCATTCTAGAAACCGGAGCGAAGGATTCTTCAAAATCTATTCTTTCCTCTTGGCGGTACCCTCTCACAACCAGACGAGTCTTGTTTCAGATGATCGTGTTTTCTTCATCATGCTTGTTTTTGAATAACCATTTCAAAGTAAGAGGTTTTATGTGTCTTATCGATCTTGGGAAGGCCCTTAGATTTTGGAAAAGGAGTTACAGCATAGAGTTTTATTTTAAAAGAAGAAGAAGGTGGTTTTCCCAAAATTGATTGCTTACAAAACTGAGTATTCACACTCGTACCTTTGGTTGTGTCCTTTTGTTCAGAAACCTTATCAAATAATTAAGCTCTTAACTTAGCATTTTCATAGATCGTGTCATGTAATTTATCTTGCAACGAGTCAATTATTGTTTTGGTTTGAGCCTGTGTCACTGAGATAGAGTCAAACAGGTTTTTGTATGTGGTCTTAAGATGAGCATTTTCTTTTTCATAATTTCGAACCTGAAACTCTAATTCTACGTTCTCATTTTCTAGTTTCTGAGACAAAGGATCAAGGGTATTTGATACACATGGAGTATCCTTACTTTTACCCTTTTGATCTCCCAACTGAGCTTGCAACCGTTCGATCTTTTGTTACATGTCATTATAAACTTTATCGTACAAAATTTTATCATATTTGCATTCTTCACACTTTGTGTACCAATCATTCCAAAGTTTAGCATATTCATTCTCCTTTTTAATGATACAATTTTCAAATCGTTCTTTCATACGGTCAAGCTCAGTTTGGAGATTTGATGTATCTATAACATAATTACTTTGCACAATAGACATAATATCTTGACTGATAAATGCTCTCAAGAGACCCTTGATTTCCAATTCCAAGGCCTTATGTTTGGCAAGAGATTCATCAGCTTCTTTTGCAAGAGATTTGAAGTCTCGAACAAATTTGGTTGCTTCTTTCAAAAATTGTATTTCAAAATTTTGCAATCTAGCATCAACTTGGTTAACGATAGGGAATATTTCATCCTTTACAATTTTGTGAATCTCTTGGTGAACAAAAGACGACCTATTATGTATATTTAAAGTTATTTTTTGTTTGACAACACGTTGAAGAGTTACAATGGTTCTTTTTACCCCATTTAGAAATTTTCGTGCAACACTTGGTGTAGTATCATCCGAAAACTCTTCATTGGTATTGAAATTGTTTTAGAAACATTGGCTGTTTTGGAAGCATTTGAAAAATATAACTCTTCACGTGACTTGGCCGTTTGAGAAACAAAAACCCCCGAAAGATGATTAATCTTTGTATAATTTGCCGGTTTTATTTCTTTGTTCAATTGTTTCATTTTTAAGCGACTCTTTTGAGCAAGTTGCAGTGTCTCATCCGAATCATACACAGCAGGAGGATCATGCTTTTCTAATAGAACTTTGCCATTATACAAACTCTGTTGTTTCTGCTGAGCTTGCTTGAGATAAAAAGGATTTTGATAACCCAAAGCCATTTTCTGTTCGGTGTGGTAAAACAAGTCTGGCTTAAGTGAAAGCATGTGCATCGTTTGAATCGATTGACCCGTTTTAACCAAAATATTATCTAATTCCTTTATCTTATTCTCAAGTTGAATTCGTTTATCAAGAAGCTCGTCTTCGCGTATTTTGAAATTAGACTTTAACTTTTTCTTTTCTTCAAGAAGAGAAGAAACGGTTGGTTTTTCCTTTGAAAGCTGTTTATTTAAATTTGAAATTTCCTCATTCAAAGTCGTTATTTGTTTACCGAAACTTAAGTGAAGTGCATTTATCTTTTTAGTAAGACATTGTTCTTGATAAACAGACTTTTGATAACATCTTTCAAGTTTGTCATATTTTTCTTGACTAATTTCAAAACACTTTTCTTGATTTTTATATATAGCAAGCTCAGTGGTCAAATCAGCATTTGTTTCTTTCATTTTGCGATTTACCAAGTTGACCTTTTCAACTTTAATTGCCAAATTATTATATAATGATTCAAATAAGCACGTATTTCCTCAACAGTTACAAGATGTTAATCTACTGTTCCCCCATCTTGTTCCACACTAGAAACCTCAAAAATAACAGTACTATCATTCTGTTGTACTTGGTGTGGTTCAGTAATGGGATCGAGTGGCTAAGTATACTGCTCCTCTTGAGTAAACATATTAAATATCTCATTATCATAGCAATTGTCATAGTTGTGTACCTCAGCTGATCCGTCTGAGTCATAGACGGGAGCTTTGTCAGTCTGAGTACCCGATGTCGATGTTTGCTGCAAATTTGCTATCAAAATACAGTTTGCATTAACTTCCTTAATCTCATCAAGATCTACTGCAGCAGCCATTAAATCAAATTCTTCAGCTTGGAGTTGAATTCCTACTTCTTTCTTTTAAGCAATCAGCAGCTGAGTCTGAAGATAAGCAGCATTCCTCCTCTTTGGTCTGACTGTGCAGTTCCTAGCAAGATGACCCAATCCTATGCAATTGTAACACCTTATCTGATTACCATTATTCCTAATCGCATTACCCTCAGCCCATGCTGCTATAACATTACCATTCCTATTCGGATTCTGATTAGCAATCCCCAGAACAACAATTAGCCCATTCTGAACACTCGGATTCTAAACTGCATTCTAAACAACCTGATTCCTGACATTCTGTACTGCATTATACCTATTTTTATTCCCAACATTCTGCCTAGCATACTGTCTAAACTGATTCCCACCATTGCCTCCAACTATCTGCATTTGTTTGTCTTGACCCATATTCATACCCGGTTGAGCAATTTGCCTATTACGAGGGTTTGATAAAATTCTCTGGTTGTTGTTGGTTGGTGTTGAGTAGTTTAGTTTGAATGCCTTACCATTAGAACAAGTGCCATGTTCATTGCGGTTGTGGGATCTGTAATGTCTTCGGGATTTGGCATTGGTTATTGCATGTAGTTCTGGTTGAATGATGGTTGTGGGTTATAGTTGTTGTTGTTGGGAAATGGTTGTTGCATGTAGGTACTTGATGACAGTTGATCTTGGTGAAACACTGGATAATTGAAAGGATTGTTAGAATTTGGCATAAGTGCCAAAGGATCATGTGTTTTTGCAAGTCGTTCAGCTCTTAGATCATCTACCTCCTTTTGATTGTACTTTAAGAAATAATACAACTGATTGTAATCTGCTGTATGCAAGTCCTTTGTTTGATGAACAATGGTAACATATCGACTCCATTCTGGTTATAAGTTATTTAGGAACTTGAGATTACTGGCAATCTTTTCTGGAAAGTGTTTGTTTCTCTTGAAATCATTCATCAACTTTAAGAAATGATGATAGTAAGACTCAATTGATTCCCCATCAATGGAAGTAAACCTTTCCCATTCATTAAATAACTTAGCCTTCTTCTTTTGAATTCTAATATCGGAACCTTTCATCATTTGTTAAACACATAACCAGATTTCCTGAGCAGTTTCACAACTATCAACAGCAGCATAGATGTCTTCAGGAAGACTAAGAAGAATAGTCTGAATG
Organism: Tanacetum coccineum; assembly: GCA_026074375.1. Classification (NCBI taxonomy): domain Eukaryota; kingdom Viridiplantae; phylum Streptophyta; class Magnoliopsida; order Asterales; family Asteraceae; genus Tanacetum; species Tanacetum coccineum. The sequence goes on from BQNB010030898.1 coordinate 4,381, forward strand.
GCTTGATCATCAGCTTCCATTTGTTGGTCTCCCAACTGAGCTTGCAACCGTTCGATTTATTGTTGCACGTTATTATAAGCTTTATTCGTACGAAATATTTGTCATATTTGCCATTCTTCATCTTTTTGTACCAATCATTCCAAGTTTGCATATTCATTCTCCTTTTATTGAACAATTTTCAAGTGATTCTTTCAGACGGTCAAGCTCAGTTTGGAGATTTGCGAGAATCTACAACGATGGATTTTGCACAAATAGACGTAAAGTCTTGACAGGCATTTGCTCTCAAGAGACGCTCAATTCCCAATTCCAATCGTCTTGTGCTTAGCAGAGAATTCATAGTTCTTTTGCAAGAGATTTAAAGTTCTCGAACAGTTTAGCTGCTTCTTTCAAAAATTGTATTTCAAAATTTTGATGTCTAGTAATCCACTTGGTTGTGATAGGAAAAATTTCTTCTTTTAAAAATTTGTGAATCTCCTGTGAGCACTAGACGAACAATTGTGTGTATCTAATTCATTTCTATGTTTGACAACACGTTGAAAGGAGTTACAATATGCCTTTTCCATCATTTAGAAATTTTCGTGCAACTCTTTAGAGTAGTGTTTCAAAATTCTTCATTTGGTATGGAAATCGCTTTTGAAAACAGTGGCCATTTTGGGAAGTATTTACTAGGTACACCTCTTCTTGTGACTTGGCGTTTGAGAAACAAAAATCCCGAACGGGATGATTAATCTTGGGTATTAGTTTGCGTTTAATTTCTTTGTTCAATTGTTTCATTTTTTGGCGCTCCTCTTTGTTCTTCTCCTTTTTCTTGAGCAAGCTGCATTTGTCTCTCACGAATCATGCACAACAGGAGGATCATGCTTTTCAAATAACACTTTGCCATTATACAAACTCTGTTTTTTTCGCTGAGCTTGCTTGAGATAAAAAAGATTTTGATAACCCAAAGCCATTTTCTGTTCGGTGTGGTAAAACGAGTCTGGCTTAGGTGAAAGCATGTGCATCGTTTGAATCGATTGACCCGTTTTAACCAAAATATTATCTAATTCCTTTATCTTATTCTCAAGTTGAATTTGTTTATCAAGAAGCTCGTCTTCGCGTATTTTGAAATCAGACTTCAACTTTTTCTTTTCTTCAAGAAGAGAAGAAACAGTTGATTTTTCCGTTGAAAGCTGTTTACTTAAATTTGAAATTTCCTCATTCAAAGTCGTTATTTGTTTACCGGAACTTAAATGAAGAGCATTTATCTTTTTAGTAAGACATTGTTCTTGATAAACCGACTTTTGATAACATCTTTCAAGTTTGTCATATTTTGCTTGACGAATTTCAAAACACGTTTCTTGATTTTTATATCTAGCAAGCTCAGTGATCAAATCAGCATTTGTTTCTTTCATTTTGCTATTGACCGAGTTGATCTTTTCAACTTCAAGCGCCAAATTGTTATATAATGATTCAAAGTAAGCACGTGTTTCCTCAACAGTTGCAGGATGTTGATCTACTGTTCCCCCCTCTTGTACCACACTAGAGATTTTAGAAATAACATTACTATCATTCTGTTGTACTTGGTGTGGTTCAGGAATGGGTTCGAGTAGATCAGTATACTGCTCCTCTTGAGTAAACATATTAAATATCTCATTATCATAGCAGTTGTCATAGTTGTGTACCTCAGCTAATCCGTCTGAATCATAGACGGGAGCTTTGTCAGTCTGAGTACCCGATGTCGATGCTTGTTGTAGATTAGCCATTAAAATGCAGTTTGCATTGACTTCCTCAATTTCATCAAGATCTGCTGCAGCAGCCATCAAATCAAACTCTTCAGCTTGGAGTTGGATTCCTGCTTCTTCCTTTTGAGCAATCAACAACTGTGTCTGAAGATAAGCATCATCCTTTCTCCTTGGTCTGACTGTACAGTTCCTAGCAAGATGACCAATCCTTGTCAGTTGTTAACACCTTATCTGAGTACCATTATTTCCCAGTGCATTACCCTCAGCCGTGCTGGCTACAACATTTCCTATTCCCATTTGGATTCTGATTAGTAATTTCCTGAACAACATTTGCCCATTTTGATTACCAACATCTGAAACCCTGTATTCTGAACTGCATCTTAAACAACCTGATTCCCGACATTCTGTACTGCATTAAACCCATTTTGATACCCAACATTCTGCCCAGTATACTGTCTAAATTGATTCCCACCATTGGCTCCAACCATCCGCATTTGTCTGTCTTGACCCATATTCATACCCGGTTGAGCAATCTGCGATTACGAGGGTTGATGAAATTCTTTGGTTGTTTGTGGTGGTTTTGGAGAGTTTAGTTTGAATGCCTTAGCAATTGAACGAGAGCCATGTTCATTGCGGTTGTAGGATCTGTAATTGTCTTGGGTTTGGCATTGGTTGTTGCAGGTAGTTCTGTGTGAATGATGGTTGTGAGTAATAGTTGGTTGTTGTGGGGTGTGGTTGTTGCATGTAGGTACTGGTGATGGTTGATCTTGTGAAGCACTGGATGTTGAAAGGATTGTGGAATTTGCATAGTGCTAGGGATCATCGTGGTTTTTGCAAAGTCGTTCATGCTCTTGATCATAACCGCCTTTTGATTGTTCTTCATAGAAATCATTTATCTGTGTGTAAATCTGGTCGTATGCCAGTCTTTGTTTGATGAAAAATGTAACATGTCGACTCCATTCTGGTTGTAAATTGTTTAGGAACTTGAGATTATAGCAATCTGTTATCTGGAAGTGTTTGTTTTCTCTTGAAGTCATTCATAATTTTGAGAAACGGTGATTAGTAAAAGAACCTCAATCGATTCCCCATCAGTGTATTGAAGTAAACCTTTCCCATTTCATTAAACAACTTAGCTTCTTTTTATTGATTCCCAATTATGGAACCTTTCATCATTTGTTGCACACGTAACCAGATTTCCTGAGCAGTTTCACAACTATCAACAGCAGCATAGATGTCTTCAGGAAGACCGAGAAGAATGGTCTGAATAGCTTGATCATCTGCTTCCATCTGTTTAATTTCTGCTACTGTGAGTTCATCATCGGTTTGTTCATGAAACGTTTCAGGAACAGGTACTTCACGGTCTGCATCACCTGGTTCAGGAATCATTCGTCTGACATAA